>KZ538255.1:1133-35902 GCA_000934665.2 Catajapyx aquilonaris
GGGGGGGGGGGCAAATTTAATGATTGTTTACACCCCTCCCCCCAGCTAAGGGAGGGGTAAATATGAGTTTAATTGCCGATTAATTGTATCGGGTATTGCCTATTGCGCATTGGTTTTTTTTTGTTGCGTTTTTGGTACATATTGTGTGAATTTTGTTTGCACATATTTTTTTTGGCGGGCTAAATTTAAAATGTGTTTACGTGTAAGTTAACACCAATGTTTCTGTTTCAGAAGGAGAGCAGGGTTCGTGGGAAAGCGGATTGTCCTACGAATGTAGGTCGCTGCTCTTCAAGGCGTTGCATAATCTTATTGAAAGGTACGTACTTTGCAATAATGTTGATTAATATTTTTTTTAAAAAAATGATTACCAATGTATGAATAATTTTGGATTGAATGTAACATTTGTACTGCCGGTTTGGGGTTGATGCGTACCGTACCGGTAATCTTGAGTCGTAGGTCGGACATGTGTAAATGTCGCAACAAATTGTGCGCTGCAAAACTGTGATGACGGTCCCCCTAAGGGGATATGCGTCCTCACGTCCTTGAACGTGACGTGTGGGAACCTCCGTGACGTCAGTTTTAGAGGGGGGGCTTCAAAGGGTGGGAAGCGTGACGTGCGTGTGTCCCCCCCTAACAGGGATGTCCAAAAAATATGTGTCCTAATATTTGTGTGTTTTCCAGGTGTTTGCTGTCCAGGGATTTTGTCCGGCTTGGAAAATGGTTTGTGCAGCCGTACGAAGGACCTGAGAAGTCGACAGGGAAGAGGTGAGTGACCACGATGACCTGGAAGACGTGGAGCAACTTGTTGCATTGGAGGTGGTATGGAGGCATACCAGAGGGTATTGGCGGGAGATTATTATTTTTTTTTAAAAAAAAAGGACGAAGCGGGAAGTAGGCTGACGACCTTCAAAGGACACCAAGCGTAATGATCAGGGTGGGAAGGAAGGAAGAGGAGGGGAAAAAAAGGAGGCTGGATTGCCACGTTTACATTGGGGGGGGGGAAGTATTTTAAAAAAAAAACATGGGAAGTATAGGGGAATTTATATTTACAAGTAGGGTCTGACAGTGAGGGGATATTTTTTTTGAGGGGGATCGATTGGGTATTTTTTGGAGGATGGAAATGTACGCGTACGGAGTGCGTCAAGCGGCGTCAAGGTCAGGAATTTTGCATATTGCGTGATATGCGCTAATGTCGATAGCCATTGAGGATGAATGGGGCCGGTTTGTAGATTGGGACAATCCGGGGGACCATTTTCATAAGCGGAGTTGACACTGTCCTAAAAGAGAAACCTCTTCTGGGGGTGGATTTGGAGGGAGGGGGGGGTAGCTACAAAGAGCAGGATCAATAAACCAGCTGCGGCTTCCCCCACAAACTCTAACACACACACACACAAGCTTCCAAACCCCTCCCTCCTGTATGGCACATGGCTTGTTGCTGCAAAGGGTGGAGGGGGTTGATTTTTTGGGGGTGAGGGCAATTGGGCTTGAAGTATGGTTGCCGCAGAGGCTTACACCGTATGGGATGTGCTAAGGAATGATAAAGATTAAGGGATGAATTAAAATTTAAACCTGTACTAGACGCCTTCACTTGCAGGCCGGCGTGAGAGGACAGGAGGGCTCTGTTGAGATTCCGGTTTCCTTTTGCCATGCGATCCGCTAACTCGGTGTCTTATTTTGCAGCACTCACCTGTCCTTCTCCTTCGTGTTTTTTGTCCATGGCGAGAGCACCGTCTGTGCCAGCCTGGACGTCCGGCAGCACCCGCCTGTGCGGAGGCTCACCCGGCATCACATACTCGCTGCACAGGCATCTGCCTCGGGGATACAAGGTGAGCCCCACTCTCATTGACTAATGTTATTGGTCAGACGTTGCAGATTATGACTGACTGGCTCCATTTTTCCAGTTATACTTGGTCCATTCGGATTGGCTGGGACCCTCACTGGGCAGACGTACAAGGCAGCAGACCACCACACCAGGAAGCTAATAGAGGAGTGGCGCCAGTTTTACCCGATCGAGTCCAAGAACCTGTACAGGGACTCGGCCGCCGATGGGTCACTACCAACTGCAGTAGAAGTTGTAGTGGGTGAGTACATTTTTTGACAGTGACATGACAGGTTCACTGTTGCCTCCATACCAGATAGAGCAAAAGTGGTGTCACATCTGCCCCTCGGGAAAGTTCAGGGGACTCTCTATATCAGCTGGCTACCTATCTGATAAGCATACTATTGGCTGATTAATGTGAACGCTTTCAAACTAAACAAGGATTCCACAACATTTTTTCTAATGCTGATGTGCTCCACATTTACGCACTTTCCTTTAAAAACTTATCAATTCAACATGTATAAATGTGGAACACTTCAGTTGCTTTAAAATATTATTAATGCAACATGTAGCTTTCAACAACATGTTGCTTTCACTTACAAATTGCGTACCTCATTTGGTCTTTTTTGTGGGGCACATTAGAGTTGGCTTTATGGAAGGTTTCCAGTAATGATGAGGGGTAGGGTTCGAGGTTTGAACGCAATACATGCTGGCCGTTATGATTGAGAGCTCCTGGATTTAACTCCTGGTTCTAAGGATCAGGGATTTGGGCCGCACCTTTAAATTGAGCATTTTAAGAGAGGATTACTGAAATGAATACAAGTTGAATTATTTACGAATGACTTGAGCCGTTGAGTGCATTTAAAGTAGACAAATTGGTAATTCAGTGTCGATTTAGTTTTTATCAAGTGTGACACTCATGTTCGTGTGTTACAGGTGGTGTAAAAATGAGGTACCCAACATGCTACACCTTGGTGACAGACATGGATGATGCAGCAAACTTCAGCGGTCAGTCTCAGCCACTCCTTATGATGGCCTCGACTGTCGGAGCGAAAGCAGGAGCTCCTGTTGCAGGTGAGCCCATTTAGCTTAAAGAATATGTAATTATTATTAATGAGCAGAACTGCAGCAGGCATAACTGCTGGTTTTCTAGTTAAAAGGTGTTTTTATAAGTATTATTAAAAGTTAATGTGTATTAGATTCCTGTTCTGAGGTACTATTTGATTTCGTTTTCCATCACTCTGGAAATTGTGCATAAATGCTATAATTATCAGCACTGTTGAATGCCTTAATTTAATGAATACATATTCTGTTCACGTAATATTATTGAGGTCACTTGTTCATTAGAAATGCAGGTGAAAGTGTGTGATAATATTTTGTGGATGGCATACACGTAGTGTTGCATATCCCTTGCTTTTGAAGTTGATTAAAACCGCAGGTTGAATGATGAAGATGGTGCTGTTAAGTCGCGTTGACATGTGAGTGAATTATCAGCAAAGTTTTTGCTGCAGGGATAAGACCAGTTGCTTGGGGCGAAAATAGATTGTTATCACGATTGTTATTTTCGGTTGGTGTTAAGTATTTGCAGCAACTTGACTAATAATTCGCTCACATGTAAACGCGGCTTTGACTTGAAATCAGAACTAATGACATTGTCTATTTCAGGCATGTCAACCCTTCCGCTGACACCTCCATCGTCCCCTGCGGAGGCATCGACGTTCCCGCTTGGTTGTGTGGCCCTTGCTCCGCAGCGCAAGCCCCAGCCCTCCCCGTACATGGCTTCTACTCACTCCCTGCTGTCCAACTCGCTACCTGCAGGCACCCCTGGATCCAAGAGGGCCTCGTACCTCCTCCCGGAGCGGGTCTGGCAGGACTGCACCCTGCCACATTCGGGTGGCAGCAGCAACAACAGTGCTCCGGACAAGGGAGGGAATGATGGGGGGTCGTCAGTGAGGAGCACGACGGGTGACAGTGGAGGTGGTAGTAGTGGCAATAGTGGTGGTGGTAATAGTGGGGGTGGTGATGGAGGAGGGGATTCCATCGTGGAGTCCATGGGCCAGTGGGAGTTTGCAGACCCTGTGCAGAGAGCCAACTGCAATTGCTCAAAGTAAGTTGGGTTGGCGTACAAGAAACTGTGGGGAATGACAACGAGGTGCGTATTGCCTCAGTCATTGGAAATATATTATTGCAAGATTCGCAAGTTTGTGGGTGAATTTACAGGCAGCATTTTTGATCTGTCAAGCATTGACACGGTTGTACGCACCTCGTTGCCATTGACCAAGTGCTCCAAATTTTAATTTTAAATTACAAAATTCGATATCTTTGGAAATGCCACCAGGTTTTAGATGTCTGAAAAGTCAGGGAGATGTTGTGGTGTTGGCATTAAAGTTATTTAAAGTAGCAGCGTAATTTTAGGCACAAATGTATACACAACAGAAGGCCTGTCACCATGTCGGCCACTGGCTTGGGTGTGTTACCCATTGTCACTTGTAACAGATGTACTGTAGTTGCTACATTAATCTGCACTGGCAGTTGAAGAACCTAACATGTGTTGCGTTATTGGCCTTCTCTTCAGATGTTTTAAGTAAAGTTCGGGTTCTTCAGTTGTTAGATGTGGGTGTTAGAATAAGTTAAAGGGCCACTATCTCCGAATTCTAAAATTTTGAGGTAACGGGTGGAACATATCGACATGGACTCCTAGGATCCGAAAAATGTTGCCATGAAAGTGCATTGACGTAGTTAAAATGCAGGGAAGCGGCTCTGGCCAGATGTCATCAGTGGCAGGATGGTAAACGAAGGGAAGCGGGCTAATGAAGCCACCATGTGCGGAAGAGTCACTGCCGTAGTCCAGCTTTGGAGTGACCCGTCATAATTATTTGAAACATTGCATTTGGTCATGCGTGGCTGGGGCTTCACTTGCCACCTTTTCAAGTTTTAATTTTTGGGACAGTGGCCCTTTAAGGGAGAGAACAGAAACAGAAAATAGTGAGTTACAAATGCTCCGAGCTGGCAATGAGCATGAAGAATTCTTCACACGCGAAGCAGGAAGGAAGGAAAATGAGGGAAAAAATTGGGCGATTGGCAGCATTACTCGAGGTTTTTACTAAATTCCGACCACCAAATTCCCACACTCTTGTTACATTTCCACGTATTTTTTGCTTGTCATTGGCATCGCCATTGGCTGGTTGATTTATTAATTTTTCTCCCTTTCACGTCTCCTGTCTTCTGATTTCATAGCGTCCCCGCATGAAGAAGAAAAAGACCTGTAATTTTGTTTAGTCTTTCTCCAATTGGCACGGTTTGCTGCCCTTATTGGCATCACACTTTCAAGTTTAATTTTTTAATATGAAAGAAGAAGCATGATGAGATTTCTTTCGCTTGTTTTCTTCATACTGAATGTGCTAAACCTCCACGGCACTGTTTTTTGATGTTAGATTTCTGTTTTTTCCATCCACTCGTTTTGTCAGTTTGACGGTACGGTGCAACACTGTTTCAAGCCATGTTTTTTTGCGAGAGGTCCTTAAAATTATTCATGTGGCTGACGTTTGTCGTCGGTCGTTTATTAGAACGATAAAATTATTTTATTCTGTCACTGCTGTTGATCACTATACATATGAGAAATTTTTCTTAAGAGGTAATTATTTGTCAATATTTTTTAAAGTTAATTTGCTTGGCCATATGGCATTGTGCGCCACTTAATTACAGCTTTTCTAATTGCAATGCGATTAACGCATCAGTTTTGCACCAACCCAATAATTTTATTACGTATTACTTTGATATCGTCTGCCTTACGACCCTAAAGTGAACTTTTTATATCCCCACTGCATTCACCTAAAATTTTGTCACTTTGACCCACTTCTGTGGATCCTTTGCGCTCTTTTTTTGGTTTTTAAAATTTTTTCTCTGCCCTTGTACTCCCGACCCTAATTCCATTGTTTGGTTCCCAACTTTCAGGTGTAGAAAGCCAAAGGTGGCAAGTGCAACTAAGGTGGGAGGTGGTAGTAGTTCTAGTTCGGGCCTGAAATCGAAGGGGGAGAAGGGTGAAAAGAGTAGCGGGAGTCGATATGGACGGGCGTCCGTGGCCATGGCGGCAGCTGCCTTCCATAGGCGCTCCCCAGTCAGCGAGGACTTGTCCTGGGTCATAGAGTCAGACACGACCATCTCGACACCACTCAGGTTGGTAATGCCAACAGAGAACTTGAAAGGAGATGGGAGGGGAAATGCGGAAACCAGTTTTCTGATCTATAGTGCTCCTTACCTGCCCAGCCTCACACACTGCTTATATTTGAATTTAGTTCACGTCCGTTCAATAGACACATTTATGCCGATACAGATGTGAGCTAAATTCTGAAACATTCGGTATTTTCTCATACTCATCTGTTCCTTTAAGTGTTTAAGGTACATTGAACGATTGAAGATTCCAGCCCTTACGATTAAGAAGGTATTAACCTGGGGAATGGATAATGAATTTTTGTGCAGATGGCTGAAGCCTGCATCGCAGTTTTAATAGCCAAATTATAGCTCGTCAAATGTTTCATGGGATCGTTGCCATCAGTGCGCTTAAAATGTGCGAGGCTCAATTGTGCAACATTTGTAAATCTGAATTTTTCAAAATAGCTGCATCTCGATGGATCTTTGGGACAAATATTCGATTACGGAAATGGTCATTGCTGTGGTGCAAATGATTCGATGAGTATGATTACGTATCGGGTGAATTTACATGGCTCGTCCTTAATGGCTTTTTTTATACCTCACCTGATCTGCATACGACTATTGGGTCTTGAGGCAATTCCAAGGTGAAGGAGTGATTGGAGTAGGATTGCAATTAAGCCGAAGTAAATAGTGCGTAAAGCTTCCACCATTTCAAAAGGTTGAGGCTTGAGTTTGCAAAAAAGTGCGATGCAAAATCTTGGAATTGCTCTAATTGCAACTAACCCTCTCTGCTAGTAGGCTTCTTTTAAAGTGAACAGTGGATATATTGACAATTGGAAATGGAAATGCTCTACTTACTGTTTGGGTGTGTACATGCTTTTTGGTTGTTGTTTTTAAAAAATCTGTCTCTTCTCTCCTGAAAATGAATACGAACGAGTGGTGTTTGTGGATTACATCTGAGTACATGTTATGTTTTTTTTCTGTTTCGCATCAATTACAGGGTATGTGTGGTAGATTGACAAAAGCTGATAATGGCTTGGGGGTGCCTGGGGTACATTTTTTTTTGTGGATTTTTCTTGAGTGTGGTGACAGAAGGGCCTATTGCAATCGCTTTAGGACGGTAAGGACTTGTGTTCATATGGTTGGAGTGGCTGAGGTGTGCTATTCATGTGACTACTGTTTGGACACGCAATTGTGGTTTTTGGCTGCCTTAACTTGGAGTGAGAGTTGGTTTTCATCTGGATTTATTGTCGGGCCGTTTGACGACCAATGAGGCTGAAGAGAGTTGCATGTTTTGCACGAACAAGTCAAGTTGTATACTTTGAATATCTTGCAGGGCAATTTTGAAACTCTGTGCAATGTTGAACGAATCCTTCAGCCCTCATTGTCGATCGAACTGTCCGTAGTGTGCTGTGTGAAGTTGAATTACGCTCTAACCGTGTTTTTCCTGCCACCACGTGTCTTCCTCCTCCTTCCCCTAACCTTCCTTCAGGCTCATGGCACCTGGGACTCCTTCTGGTGGACCACCTTCATACAGAGGTGGTCAGGCCATGACACCTACTCCAATACCGAGCCTGCATGGGTGCATCAACGACTCACTGCCGGTGCCCTCAGTGGGGTCACCTGCCTCTGTGGCACCCTCTCCACTGCCCACGCCTCATTCTCAGCCGACCTCGGTGCCACAGACAGGTTAGTAATTTCTTGCTCATTTCAGCAGCCAAGTTGAATTTAACACTATAACGTTTGTTGTAGACCCGCAGATGCCGACCCTAAGCCCACATCCACCAACCTCAAACGAGACCAGCCTTCAGCCCACAACCCCAATGGAATCTCAGGACAAGGTCACCCCAGCAGCCACCCCTTCGGATCTCAATGGTCCCAAGTCCGTCTCCTCCGTCTCCAACCAGGTCTGTAATCGATATAAATCACACAAATCGATACCGTCGACTTAACAGCAATTGTAATTCTAATGTACGAGGATTAAGGATGTGGCCTAATCAATTGGATTTTTTTGGCCAGGTGTTTTCACCGTATGCTGGCAGCTCTGTCCCAGAGAATAAGCCTGCAGATGGCACTCCATGGTCACAGTCCCAACCACCAACGGAGGGATCTACCAACCAGGCTGACTCATCCTTCTCTTCGCAATCTGGAGCCAACAACCAGGCAGGCGGCAGAGGGGAAGGACTAGGGTTGAAACGGCCTGTGCTGCCCTCCAAAGAGTACGAAAGTCTGCTGCAGGAGGAGGAGGAACTCTCAGAGATGCTGTATGACTACACTACGGTCACAGCATGGTCAGTTACGATGCGGATAAAACTCGAAGGCTGCAGAAATGCTTTTCATGACATGTTTTTACTTTCATTGAACTTTGTTTTTGAAGGCAGAAGGGGAAGTACTGTGACTACATTTGAAACAAAAATTTTAACATTCTCTTCCACTTTGGCATAGGTTGCACTTCCCGATAAAGCGCTTCAAGCCCGACTCCAAGCCGTGGGAACAGTCTTCTGGAAACATCGGTGTCACCTCCAGGAAGACTCAGGCCGACCTCTACAGCTCTGCCGTGACCACTTCGAACAGCAGCATAGCCCCCGTCATGGTCAAGGCAGAGATGGAGGTCGAGAACGTTGGAACACCTGTGAGTTCAACACTAATTATTACGAAAGATTGTAACTTTAACCAGTGGACAACTTCGTAATGGTAAAGCCACATTTACATGTGAGCAATTTGATCAGCAATGTTGCAGCAATGACGACATTGAGCTAAAGCACGGCCATATATTTTCACCCCAAACAATTGCTCTCATCGCGGATGGAATCGTTCGCATGTAAACGCGGCTTAACAGCAATCCATGCAATCCATTACGAATTGTGAGCTTCACTTGCATGTGGTTTAACAACTCTTGCACTAATTCCTAATTATTAATAATAATAATTTGAGGTGACTTTGCTGACCTAGGATTTTCAATAGTTAACACACGGTGCAATGCATCCTCTTTACATTGCATTTTTATTATCCACCTTTCTTCAGATGGAGGCGGACCAGGTGCCACTGGAGCGGGAGTCTGACCCATACGAATTTGACGATGACGTAGTGGCCCCAACGGTGAGCATGGAGGGGTTAAAGAGGAAGGACTCATTGGGCGCTAAGGTACGGGTTTCTTCCACTGAACTGTTGGTGACCCAGGCAAAAATGGAGGAGGGAGAGATAAGACACTGGATGGGTTTGTTCCAATTCGGAGGGTGTTATGTGGCCAAAAGAAAGAAAGAAAAACAAATTCGAGGGTAACAACGAAAAGAGACTTTAATTTGCTGTCACCAACTCTTCGGTCTGTCTTAGTTTGTGGTTTTTATTTTCTCCTGAACCCCCTGCTCCCTCCTTGTGTCTTGGGAAGGGACCATTCATAAGTAGCATGATGGCTGGTTATTTTGGCACTCACCTTCACGAACATGTGCATGATGATTCTTCACTACCTTCTTCAAATTCACGGCGTGCCTTAAAATTTGCAGGTAGTTTACAGGCAGTAGTTTGCCGACATGTAGAGTAAGGGTGGCATGGAATGAGGCTGCAGCCAGATTTCGGTACATTTGACGTCCATGTGCAAGTATAGACTTTTTCTCATCAAAATTATAGAATGGCTCTGTCCGTCCATCCATCTGTGGACAGGTATGAGGGCCTAAACTGTACGCGAAAGCGACAAACTGTTTTTGGATTCGGATTCAGTAGACCGTGTTTCATGGACAACTTGTGGGTTTCCTGGTCCACCCAATCCGCCGCGGCTTTAGATATGATTTTCTTTGGGTTACTTGGCAACGAGAAATGAGACTGACAATAATCGACGTCGTTGTTGCGAAGTTATAATTTCCTTAGCAATGAGAAAAAGTCTACTTGAATCATGCTCATGTTTAAATTTGAGCATTGATGTTATAACCTGACGTATTTCGTCGCATATGCATCGGCTTTATTTATTGTGGAGCTTTTTTCCCGATGGTATTGTCGTCGGTACTGCACTGCCATGAAACTTATGTATGACTCCCCTTCTCCACTGTAGATTTTTTTTGTTGCACCTCTGTTGTGTATGTCACTTGCTGCAGCCGACTCAAGGCGTCCAACTAATATACGCGTATGTTCTGTTCAATTGCGCAGGAGGAGGACAAGGAGAATGGGACTCCGGGTGGGGTTCCGGGCGATCCTCTTGCACCCAACGCTGCAGGGAAGAATGTAGCTTCAGGCAGCCTGTTCACCAGTGCAGGTCTCCAGGCCTCGTACAAGGACCTGGACCAAATATTTGACAACTCTGACGACACTTCCAGTGATGACACCGTAAGTTCCTCCTTCAAAATTGTAGCATTATCCTGCCACGTAGAGCTTTGAAGCAAGCGTTGAACAATGTCATCTGCCATGCTCGAGATAAAAAGCACGGGTTCCTGGGGCGTTTGTTCCAGTTCCAGGTGTCGACTCCTCCTGGCTCCAACAAACCCTCTGGTGGAGACGACGCCCCTCAGACCACCAAGACTTCCAAAGGCAGTTCTGGCGGAGGTTCCTCTGTCGGAATTGGCGGCGGCGGCATTGGAATCCTTCGTCCCGAGGAACTGTCCAAGATGTTCCCCACTCCGCCATCCCACGAACACAACCCTATAGCGTCCCCATGCGGGCAGGGAGACATGATCAGCGGAGGAGAGGGAATGGAGATGACCACCATTAAGTGCGAACCATCGGAGAGGGCGAGGGAAGGCGGCAGTCAAGCCATGGTTGTTATGAAAAGGAGTGACCAGACATACCCAAACATGGGTAGCCCACAGGAGGAGTGCATTGAGGTCAGTCTATCGTTTTGGCTGTGCTAAATGTCGATCCACCGAACCCTAATTTGATGGATTCTTTCCGCAGGACTGGTCGTATGTGTTCAAGCCCCCACTGATGTGCAAGATGCTTGGGTCGTCTAAGTATGCCCCGCTGGCTAATCTCCCCAGCCAGTCTCTTCCCCCGGTGACCCTCCCTGCCCTCTGCACGTACAAACCCTCCTGGCAGTACCCACTGCCACCCAGTACCGCAGCACAGACTGCAGAGAAACTGCCGCCACCTGCTGTCCAATCAGCCCCTCCCAACAACAACAACAACCCTTCCTCTGTCGGCAGCACGAGGCCAGGGCTATCCCCAATCTCACCAGCTGTTGTCCAACCACCCCAACAACAGTTTCCGGAGCTTCCAAGCCCAGCTCCTGTTGCCCCGCCTCCAGTTGCTGCTCCGAACCTGGGGCAGTTGGCCCTTCTGATATCCCGTGCCCCCGAGTGTCATGCTCTGGCAGCCTCGCTGTTACTGGGCGATTCCATGCTCAATCTGTTTCGTGACCACAACTTCGACAGTTGCAGCCTCTGCGTGTGCAATGCAGGTCCTAAGCTTGTCGGTAACATACGTGGAGCTGAAGCCGGTGAGTTGCTTTGCAGCTTAAAGCCAATTTCGCAAGTGGACGTCGCAGCATTTGTCACACATGACGGGAATTGTTTCACACCACTCGTCAAGCTTCAAGGAGCCAAATCTTGCTTCAATTGCTGCCATTTGCAGTGCGACGACAATAGCGTCATTTTTTGTTGTCACACGGCAAATCGCAGCGATCGAGGCCAGATCTGCCTGCCTTGACACTTGTCGCTTAGTTGGTGGCGACAAAATTTACGTCATAAGTGGCGTGAAAAAAGCTTTGCATGTTACAAACGGTGCGACGTCCATTTGTGGAATGGGCTTGTAAAGTGCGTGTAATTGCACTTAGATTTGTAAATGCAATTTTGAAATTTCCGTAGGTCTGTACCTTCCGGACTTGGGCGGTGTCTCCAGTGCGTTGGGTGCAGGCTCTGGAGTGATGGGGATGCCTGAAGTAGAGGAACCGATCCGATGTAACTGCGGGTTCAGCGCAGTTACTAACCGGAGGCTAGCGTACCAGTCAGGTTTGTTCTACGAGGACGAGGTGGAGATAACGGGACTAACGCCAGAAGAGGATGCCAGTAGGAAGAGGTCGCTGATCATTCTTGATTCTAAGGATGGAGCAAACGGATCTGGAGAGAAGGATGGTGCATCAGTAGATCAGGTGAGCATGTTACATGCGCTGTTAATACTCTCGATTATCCGGGAATTGCACAAACAAAGAAAAATAAATGAATGTCCAAAAAAATGTCTTGCAAAGTAGGAAATATAATGTACTTTATCAATAAGGCCGGGTTTCACCGAGCAGGTTATATTATCATAAATCCGAATTTCTTTTAGAAACATCTTACGATTGATTGATGTCCACAGTGGTTGCCATGGCAATTCCTGTTAAAACCGAGGATTTTTTATAATATAACCTGCTCACATGTAAATGCGGATTGAGACAAACTAAAGATGTATGGGAAGTTACTTGGCAATGTAAGCACACGTGGGCTAACTTGACGTCCATTTCCAGGTGCCGCAAGGTGTTTTAGAGCTAATCCGTGAGCAGAGCCTGGTCCTGCACAGCTCCAGCAGCTCTGTTTGGCGTGCCTCTCGTGTGTACCAGTCTTCTATACCTGAAAAGTCCCTGAATGTCTTGGAGTACATGGACAGCAATGAGGTTGCCCACACAGCCCTGGAGCACGGGAGACAGCTGGCCGAAGGGAGCGGAAGCGGCGCTGGGCCTGGACCAGGAGGGAGGATGGGCATCCCTCCGGACCACCACCACCACCACCCACACCATCAGCATCCTCCCCATCCGCACCACCCGCAACAACATCCGCATCACCCTCACCACCCGCATCACCCGCATCCGAACATGCATCCGATGATGCATCACCCTCCACCCATTCCACATCACCATCTGCCGCCACATCACAACCCGCATCAGGTGAGGATTTTTTTACTTGCGCTACAGGGTGAGGTATGGCAGCATGTACGTCAACAATTTTTCTCTTTCCGAAGATGAACGGTGGCGAACAGCTACCGCCGCATCACCCCCACCACCCCGGGCAGCATCCTCTCCACCACCTCCCTGGAAACCCCCACCAACCACTGCCGCCTCAGCCGCATCCGCATCCTCCGCACCAGCAGCCGCATCACCACCACCAGCCTTGCCTGCATAAATGGCCGTTCATCCTGGCCAAGGGACCCAACTGCAACCAGGACATTGTCCGCGTGATGAAGGCCCTCCAGCCCCACCTGCAGGACGCGGTTCAGAAGAAGTCAATCGCCCGGCTGTGGGAGGCCCCGTACACTGTGACGGGGCCTCTCACGTGGAGGCAGTTCCACCGCCTGGCCGGGCGAGGCGAGGACTTGCAATGTATGTGGACCATCCTTTCTTATCTCTCTCTTCGTTTTACTCTAGCTTTATATAATATTCAGTCGCAGAATGCCACTGGCGACCTCTAATTTCAAACCCTGGTTAAAACCAATTGTTTGATGGGAAAGTAACAATCGATATTCGCTCCCTAACAATTAGTCTCATTGCTGCACATGGCTGATCAAATCGCTTACATGTAAACGCGACCGATTTTAATTAAGAATTCATTACAGTATAGTGTAAATGCATGGGTTCGTTTTTATCTGGAACTTTTCCGTTGCGTAAAAATTGCAGCAGGTTTTGAGCAATTTTTCGATGTGTGACTACAGGTACGGAAGACAGGTGCGAACCGCAGCCTATCCCGTCAATCCTAGTGGGCTACGACAAGGACTGGCTGGCTCTGTCCCCGTTTGCCATGAAGTTCTGGGAGAAGCTCCTCCTGGAGCCGTACTCGTACACGCGAGACGTGGCGTACATCGTGGTGGCCCCGGACAACGAGTACATCCTGCAGAGAGTGCGCACCTTCTTCAAGGAGCTGAGCGGGATGTATGAAGTCTGCAGACTAGGGAGACACAGCCCCATCACCAAGGTGCTCCGAGATGGGATTCTCAGGGTGGGGAAGAGTGCCGCCTCAAAGCTGGCCAACGAGCCTGTTGACGAGTGGTTCACACTGCTAGGGGAATCCTCGAATGCTTCCATGCTCAAACTTTATGCTCAGGTGAGTGCTCGCAAGTGAAGGCGATGGGTCCTCGGCTTCAACATGCGTGTTTGTTTCCAGGTGTGTCGACACTACCTCGCTCCTCAACTGGCCCAGATCCCGCTGGACAGGAGCCTGTTGGATCCTCCTGGAGGGTCTTCCAGGCATCCGCTGGACAGGCCAGCTCCTTCTCCCATGCCTCCGCCTTCCACTCCGGACAGCCGGGAAGGGGGAGGGTCGCAGGGTCAGTCCTCCAGCCAGGACAAGGCACCATCCACACCTAAATCAGACCAAGGCTAGTACTCATTCATTAACCTGGGGGTCGGCCAATGCTAACGTCTCGTCCGCCTTTCCGCAGATGGTGACCAGGGTCGGGAAGGTTCGTTCATCGCAGGCCCGTCCCAGGATCTGTCGGAAGAGGAGGAGAGGGAGCCGCCAGCCATCATCGTCTACCTGGTGGAGCCCTTCAGTTACGCTACGGAGAACCCAGACGTCCACAGGCTGGCTAACCTGGGTTTACTAAGGTGCTATTTACATATGCTGGGATTCCTACCTGATGGTGTTCGAAGTGCCATCAGCCTACAGGTTAGTGTCTGTTTCAAGCCGCATGTACATGTGAGGGATTTGATCAGCCATGTCATACCTTCACCATTGCTGATCAAATCGCTAACATGTGGCTTAATGTGACGAGATGGCGGGAAAAGTACATTTATCACTAATCGACCTTGCTTTTCAGGTTGTGTCGTTAGAGTCTATCTTGAAATTGGGCCGCTGCAATGACCACAGCAGGCACGATGACGCCCTCCGTGACCTGGCCTTCTCGGTCTTTTCCCACTGCCGTCGACCCATGGCCCATGTGGCCAATGTTAAATCCCTAACCGGTTTTGGTCCTGCTGCCGCCACCGACTTGTTCCTGAGAGGGAAGGAGGACAAGAGCAAGCTCGGAGGCTACAGGTTGTACGCCCCACCCTACGTATTAAGCCCAATCAAGGAGAAGGCGAGCGACCTAGGAGAGTCCTTCATTGCGCCGCGGGAGAGGTATTCCGTTCTCTACTGCTCCTACTGCCTTTCCGAAGACCAGAGGTGGTTGCTGGCATCCTGCACGGACGACAGGGGCGAGATTCTGGAGCTGTGTCCTATCAACATCGACATACCCAACAGGTACAGGTTGTTACGTGCTTGAATCTGGAAGGAATTTGAGGGCATATAAGATGTCAGCAGATTACGCTTTTGCATATGCAATGCAGGGCAAGTTTCTGAGCCATTTTTTGGGACAAAAAAAATCATACGCTGTCAAATACAGCTTGCATAATGATGAAAAAATTATGGTCGTAAAAACTTGTGAAGACAACCTCACCCATTTCTGATGTGCAAGCCAATTATGAAATGCTGTTTGCCACATTGTAGACCCATATTAATTGTGGCGCCACTGATTAAACAGCAGATTAATTGGCATGTTTACAACCTTCCCATTTCGATGCAGATCCCGTCGCAAGAAAGCGTCTGCCCGCCGCATAGGCTTGCAGAAGCTGATGGACTTCATCGTTGGCGTGATGTCCTGCGGCGTGCACCCTTGGCGCCTGGTGGTGGGCCGTGTGGGTCGCCTGGGCCACGGGGAGCTCAAAGGATGGTCGTCCCTTCTCAGCCGCAAATCTCTCCTCAAAGCTTCCAAGCAGCTCCGGGAGCTGTGCAGGCAGTGCCAGTTGGCATACCCAGGCGAGGTGCCTTGCGTGCTCTCGGCATGCCTCGTGTCCCTCGAGCCTGATTCCAGCTTAAGGATGATGCCTGACCAGTTCACACCTGACGAGAGGTTCGGACAGAACTCGGCCAACTGCACCCTATCAACCCCGCAGGATGTCTCGTGCACCCACATACTTGTCTTCCCAACCTCTGCTACCACACAGGTCAGTACTGTTAAGCCTCGTGTCATTGCCCATCGCTGATCAAATCGCTCACGTATAAACGCAGCTTTATTCGAAGGGGTTGACTAATCGGATTGTCTCCTTTCCAGTCATCCCAGACGGCATTCCAAGAACAGCACATAAACGGTCCTGACCTGGGCGATGATGATCTCTTGTCGGCGCTGAACGATGACATGCCTGAGGGCATAGACGGGATGCAGGACTTCAACGATCTCTTTTCCAACTGGCCAGAGACTGGACCCGGAGTCCAATCCCCGGTTGGCTCTCCAGGAAGGAGAGACTCAGTCTCTCAACCTGGATCGCCAACAGGGATGGGCATCAATGGGAGGCAGTCTCCATTCCAGGTAAATGTTTGATGAAAATATACGAACAATATGTTTCTAACAAACGCTACGGTTACAGACAAACGGCCATGGTCGTGTCGGAGGCAGTCTTGCGGCCGACTCCCAGGAGGAAGTGGGCACCCTTCTCCAGCAGCCTCTGGCTCTGGGTTACCTGGTGTCGACAGCTCCGACTGGACCGATGCCTCCGTGGTTCTGGGCGTCTTGTCCGCACCTGGAGAACGTCTGTCCCGCCTTCCTCAAAAGCGCCCTACATCTCCACAGCCCCACAGTGCAGCAGAGTTCAGACGATCTCTTACAACAGCAGACGGCCATTAAGGTCCATCCGTTGGACTCACAATACACCACTGATGTGCTTAGGTATGTTGAAACGGATGTCACATTGTTTGTAATGCACGACTGGGGTTTTTTCATGCAACTCGTGGCGGCGACCGAGGCAAGCCTTGTCGCTCTGTCGCTGCGAACAAATAATGACGTCATGAGTGGCGTGAGAAAATTCCTGCCGCATCCATTAAGCGTATGGACGGAGGATCTAACTGTGCCATTTTCTCGTCAAGGTATGTCTTGGAAGGCTACAACTCTCTCTCGTGGCTGTCCCTGGATCCGGCCACACAGGATCGACGCACCTGCCTTCCGCTGCACATCCAGGTGCTGATGCAGCTGTACGACTCGCTCGGCACGCTCCTCTGAGGAAGAGAGGACACACGAGGGGAGCAAACCATTTGGGAGCAACTGAAACACACACACACGATGCGACACTTCCCAGACAAGTGTGCCTTTTTTTTCTGGCTTCATTTACCGGTGGTTCTCTTTTTCTTTTGGTACAATGCTGGGTACTCGGTTATCAAGTTTTGGGTGCTGCTGCTGCGTTGTCGAGTTAACGTTGTTTTTATTGCTAGTATGGGAAACAATCTGTACATTTTAATTATTTTTTATTTCCCCCCTCACGGTGTGTAGGAATGGGTCACATATCAGGTGTGAAGGGCAAGTTCATTTTTAGTTAATGAACAGTTAGACAATTGTTGGAGATGGGTTGATGCAAACGGTTTTTTTAAAGAGGGTTTATTTTTTTCCGGGGCTTCATTTTTTCTCTCTGGAACAATGCTGCCATCTTTTTTTTCCCCCCGCCCCAACCCAACCCTTTTCCTACTACCCCATACCCATTGTTTGTATTCTGCGATCAGTCGCAGGTGAGAGTGTGACGGTTGTGTGCGGAGCTAACGTTCGGAAGCAGGTTACGAGAAGGAAACTAGCAGTCGTAAGGAAGTTGAAAAGCTCCGGGTTTTTTTCTCCGGGTCATGAGTCTCATGCAATGAAACCTCAAGGACATTCATGAAATTGTAAAGTACAATTTTTTTATTTAAAAAACTATATATATATAATCCAGTTGGTAAGGGCAGGGAAAAGAAGGAAAAAAATTTAACGAGAGAAAGGTTTTTAATTGTTGGAAAGGTTAAGAGCGGGTCTTTTTGATAAAAACTTTTACGAGTCCAAGACGTAAGACGGGAAAGAAAGTGCTTGAAAAATTGCCCCGCCGGGTTTTTGCAAATGTTAAGGGGGCAATTTTTTTGCAATATCAGTTTTATAAGGCTGCTTTTTAAAAATTGTTCTCGTGGTCAGTTTTTACATGGTCATAGGGGGACTGGTTGTGGATTAATTTTTGGCCGTTTTTACCGAACGGTATTGATGCTTGTTGGCTGTCCAACGAGGATCAACATGTTACGTCAGGAGGAAATGGCCGAACAATACTTTGCGATCTGCCCTCGTATTTTAATATTTGACACAGTATTGGTTATCGTGACGGTTTTTTTTCCTTTTGTTGATAGCGATACAAGTGGTGCAACAAGCCACTTGTACTGCGACAATGCAAATGACGTTCGGATGCAAACCTTGTTGATTCGAGGGACGTATATTTTGGACAGTTGGACGAAAAGAAATTTGCATGACTCGACTTTTGCGTTGCATTGTCCTTTGTTTTTAAAAAAAATATATCTGGGAGATAGAGAGGGTTCTTAATATTTATGCCGGAATAGTACAACGTGGAACTTTGTTCGTTGCAAGCATTTTTTTGGGGGTTTCTCGTGTTCCCTGCCCTGGTCACACACAAAAAAAAATACCCACCAGACTTAGCAATACTGCCCATTTGAAAAGGAAGAAAAAAAAACAGTAATATATGGTTTAAAACCTATTGACCAGTGTATAGTGTACAGAAGTGTCCTTGTTCATAACCAAACTTTTAAGAAAAACAAGAAGGAAAAAAAAAAAAAGCGAAAAGCCCCCCNGTCGCTTAGTGTAATTTTTAATTTACGTTCTTATCCTGGTGCGGGAATAAAATGGACATTTGTATTACGAGTAACCCATCCCCCGTTCCCCCCATCCCTTCCGATGCACCTACTCCGGACTCCCCCACCACCAATCAGTGTTATGCAGAGAAGATATTTATTTTGTATATATTGTAAAGTTTCCAGGAAGGTGGGGAAGAAAAAAAAAAATGCAAACAGTTGGGGGAGAGACATTTGCATATGATATGCGCTCATGCAAAAAAATAATAATAATAATAATAATGGTAGTGTAA
Source organism: Catajapyx aquilonaris (assembly GCA_000934665.2). Taxonomy (NCBI): domain Eukaryota; kingdom Metazoa; phylum Arthropoda; class Diplura; order Dicellurata; family Japygidae; genus Catajapyx; species Catajapyx aquilonaris. The sequence goes on from KZ538255.1 coordinate 19,916, forward strand.
TTACCCTGCAAAAACCTTTTCCCGAACCCCCCCCTCTTCCAAGTTTCCAATTTTAAGAAACCTCCCCCCCCACAATTTTGAACCAAGGTGTTACTTGTCTTGTACATATTATAGGGGAAATATACATAACATTACACATGGAAGGAAAAAAAGAAAACACATAACACAACAATTGTGAGAAACGAATACATGAAAAAAGGTGTTGAGTATGCAAAGTTCTACTTAAATGATTCCCCCTTCCCCCCCTGCCTTTTTAAGCCACGATGAAATTAATTTTTGTAACATTGCGCGCGGTCAATTTTTTTAAATCGTTAAGGTTTCTAGCGGATCTAAGGGATTATTTTTTTTTGTGTGTACATACATTGTGCGGTGTGCGGAGATATATATTATAAATATATAAATATTTTTTAGCTTTTTTTTCCAGCATATATATGTATGTATATACTGCGGTTGGATATAGATACATATGTATGGGCTCCCTCGGGAGTTCGCCCTCATTAGAAGTAGCGACGCTCCATGGCAAATAAACCCCAAATCCGAGGAAAATAACGCGACAAGTGGACGGCTCTTGAAGCCCACCCTTTTTTTTCTTTTCCATCCCTCCCGTCAAAAATATGTTTTTTAAAGTTGGTTTTTTTTTGGACCCTGTGCTTTTTTGTTTTAAGTTGTGACCCTCTTGAGGGGAGATGCGGAATCGATTGGGGTGGGTTTTAGGACCAAATTCAGAAAATGTGTAACGGCTATTTACTATCGTTAATTATGTCGAAGCTCAAGCCACTTGTTTTCATACCAGGTTATAAAGTAAAACGAAACGAAATGCTATTTTGTTGGCTGCATGCAGGCAAATGGACATAAAAAACAAAACCGATCTTGTAGTATTTATTACTTGCATAGTTGAAAAATTATGGGATTATTATATTATTGATAATATTATTATTAATTATTATTATTATTATTGAATACCAAAATACAGTTTTATGTGTACTGGAAGGGCAGTTTTATTAAACATCCCCTCGAGTGCTATTTTTTTGTTCTTTTCGGTTCTAGTCTTTTGTTGTCCCGATTATCACCAATTTTGTTGTTTCTGTTGTCCGACTTGTAAAAGCCACAATAATGTTCGTTACAAGACATGTTGCGGATGCACAACCCACAATAAGCGCCAGCGCCAGCTATGCTTTCAATTAACTAACATCATACAATGTGATGGGCCATGCCTGGCAGGGCCACGAGACAATACTGGAGCTTGGCAAAGCCACAATAACATTCGTTGCCCTGAGGTGCAAGACGGACAGTAAATGTTGCGGATACACAACCCACAATAAGCACCAGCTATGCTTTCAATTAGCTAAAATCATGCAGTGTGATGGGCCATGCCTGGCAAGGCCAAGAGACGATACTGGTGCGGTCACTCGAAAGCCATACAGATGACACCAGATTGTGAGCCGGTTGTTGGCTTCTGAGGTGTATCCAAGGGGAGAATGGTTGCTCCAGTTGAGCAGAATCGTCTTGGTTGTCCAGCACAACCAGTTCGCAGATGCTATCAAGGGTATGAGTGCTTTGGTATATCATGTTCGATCACCAGAGCTACGCCTGATTGCTCGTAGTGCACATTATGGACTTGGAAGGATTGGCAACTAAACCACCTGACGTGCACATGGCAGGTAGGTGCGCTTTGATTAATACAACTCCCATGTAATATTCTAATGCAGAATTGCCTCAAAGACCTCGAAGACTGTATTACCAGCAGTTGGTTACTAACTAAGATTGAAGGATCGAATCCTGAAAGAAAGACGTCGTTTCTTTTTATATATATGTAAGGTGAAAGAGACAGGAAGGTGACCAAGCCTACACGAAAATTTGCATATCTAAAACCGCGTCGACGATATGCGGATCTCCACCCACAGCAGAAGCGGGTGGGGATTTATTATTTTATTAATCCATAGAGCAGTGCCACCAGACAGTGATGCCGAATGTCCGTCCTGATGACCCCAAGGAGGTGACCACTCGCCTACGTCACATTCATACTTATACCTGCCAACCACGTTTGGCTAGGGGCATACTTGTTCACATCGGGAGATATACTGTATGTACTGTGCTCTGTACAGTCTCATTACGAGAGATCCGACAGATGGAGACCGAGGTAGGGCCTGGCCCCAGACCAAAAACCTAATATTAGGGCCTTTCAGGTCAAAGGTCAGCCTGCAACAAACCACTGAAAATGACCTAAAAAAATGGGCTGATTCATTTGCATGTGCGGGTGATTTTATTGGACCTATAGTTTAAATTGTAGACTTAAATATTTGGAGGGGTGATAGGTTTGAGAATGGAACTCCCTGGTATAAGACAAATGTAGGGACTATGGGGTGCGTAGAGTGGGGGCTGCCGGGATGGACAACACCAAGCGAAGCCACTTGATCTTGGAACAGACTTTTTGTTATTTTTACTTTTTTCTTCGAAAAAAGTGACCGCCCCCTCCCATTAAGCAGGTGTTTTAAAAATGTCAAAAAAAAAATTCTCCCCTCCCCCCCTCTTCGCTGCTCCTCTCACACCTCTGAAGAAGTGTTGGGGAAACTGCGAAGAAACAGTCGCCATCTTGGCCAGAGATGTCGGCTGCAAAAAAAAAATTCTGACTCTCAACTGTGGAGATCCGGGATTTGAACCCGCATCTCTCGATTGAGAGTCAGAGGCGCTACCACAGACCCACACTCTATCGCAACGAGTTTGTGTGTGTTGGAAGGGTCTAGCCTATTTACCAGATGCAGTTCAAAGAGAAATAAATGTGAATGCAGCGAGAAAGGTCCATAGCGATAAAAAGAAACGCATTGAGAACTGTACCAGACGAATTTGCTGAAATCGTGGTACTTTGCAAGAATTCAATCAATACTTATCTGCGGCTTGCCTCCGTCACATCTGAAAACTCCCAACCTTATTTAATTTTCGCGAAATGCGACGATTTCAGCAAATTCGTTGGGCGCATTTCGTAAGGTAGATATTCCACATATACTGTAGCATAATTTAATAGTTAAATCAGCTTAAGAGTTGGCTGGTAAATACCTGGCGATGGCAATGGCAATGGCGATATAGCAGGTAGCGAAGGGGTTAATGGTACACTTGAATCCAGATAAGACAAACTTCAAGAGACTGCGGAAAAAGTTCGTTATAACCGAGGTCTGTTATAGCCAATTGGTCACGCAATGAAAACAGATATTTCTCCTTTCAATATGGCTGCAATATTATGCACAACTATAGACTACATACTGATTAATGAAATCGTCAAATATGTAATATTAGCTCACCCAAAAATTATGAAGGACCAAAATATCCGAAATTTTCTTCTGCCGTTCTTCTGTTACATGACGAATGATTATAACATCAGGTGAGGGACAGGAAAAAAGGTGGACCAAGACTTGCGTCATTTCAGTCGCACTTTTAATGACTGTACATGATTTACATTTGGGATGCTGACACGCTTCCGTTATTTTATCGTAATGCAATGGTATCAAAAGTTGATGATAATCTTCAAAAAAAATGAAAGAAAAAAATTGGTTGTCAAAAAATTGGCTCGCAGTTCCAGGCCTCGTTTGTTAAGGCAGCTGCTTACAACTCTTTTAAGATTAGGCGCATCAAAATGGTGGTAGCTACAATGCAATATTGTCAAATCTAGGAACATTTTAGCAACGTGCAAAAAACCAAAAATATATTTATATATATATATATCATTATGTTGTGGTCTACAGTTAACTATACATTGAGACTTCCCAAACATGGGCAGGGAAAAAAGGCAATCGAGTCGTTTTGGTAATTTCCAAAAAAAAAAAAAAAAAAAACACAGTAAAAAGGCAAGGCATGTTCCTGTACACAAAATAAAACAAAATATCCCTGCTTAAAAAAAGGGGGCTGAACACATTTAGGCTTTTCTTGTCTATCGTTATTTCTCTAGCGAAGTTTTTGACTAGACGTCTACTTGTAAGGCAACGTCCCTTCAGTGCTGATTTGCTTTTTCAGACTATTGTTGTCTCACGTCTCGAAGTGCTTGTACAGTGAGGTTATGTACGTCATGACCTGCTGCCAATCCGGACGCTCCACCGACACCATGTCGTTTATGTTCTGAAATGTAAGGTACGATTAATGCGGCGTTCGATATCAATGGTGGAGGGTTACTAACCAGTGTGGTGGATATCCCGACGGCCTCGGCAGCCTGGAAGGCAATTGCAAAGTTTCTCCTCTTGTCCGTTGGGTTGAGGAGGTCGTATGGGATCCTGTCTGGAAGGTAGGTGTGGAGGATTGCGCAGAGGGCCATCCCGTCGTTCCAGCTGCTGCTGAAGTTGGTGATGTCGATCCCTCGGTACCCCAAAGTCTTATTCTGGCACCACTTCAACAGGGCATTACGCTTGGAACCTCCATTCTTGGCGAGGGCACTCAGAGGATCACGCCTTTCCCCAGCTGCGAGTACAAATCACCATTATTCACTCCTGCTCATCGAAACACACCAACGTGTACAACATCAGGAAAAAAAACAACAAAAAGGACTCTACGTAAGCTACGTAAGCATGCAAACTGACCCAGTTCACTGTAGCTGTTTCGTCGGAAGTCCAGCTTGTTAGAGAGGATTGATACTGGGGTGATGGGTCGGGAGGTCGTCTCCTCAGAGTGAATTTTCGAGCTGGACTTCAGCGATTCGCTCATGCTCGATTTCTCGTACATATTGTCTGCCACAAGAGACGGAAGATGAAAAATAAATGGAAACCAACAGAAAAAAAAAGAACACACACAAACTGCAACAGACGATTAATACAAAACAAACACGTAAGGGACCACATGCGTTGCGAGACGGCACACGCCTCACCTGAATAGGACGTCCTCTGAATCCCCTTGATTGTTGACACCCCATTGTTTTGTGACACGCTGTTCTGCTTGTTTTGGTCTCGCAGTGGAGCCTTGATGTACGGGTGGTCCGAGTCGTTGTTGTTGTTGCTTCCGATGTTGCCGCTGTGCCTCAGTATGGACGTGGGGACGGCTGTGGACGTGGCGGACTTCCCGTTGCTTTGGTGCGTCGGGGAGGAGATCGGGGAAGGAGGAGACGCAGATTCAGGCGAGGTCCCCGGAGGTGATCCGCTGCCTCCGCCAATAACCTTGCTGGAGTTCTCTATACTCTGTTGAACGGTAACGTGTCATAAGATCGCAATGCTCATCGTAAGTCCGCAAATACCTGTATGAGACTCTTGACCGAGAGGCGGTTGTCAATTCTTGAGGCAGCGGCACCCTTTCCGGTTGCGGTCATCTCCCCTACGACGCTCCCTCCTGCCGTGCCTCCAACCTTCATAATGGACCTGGAAACCTCCTCCTTCGCCTGCACCGTGGCCACTACCTGCCTGGCCTGCTGCCTTGCCTGCCTTGCCTCGGCTTCGTGAGTAGCCGCCTCCTGACTGGCCGCCTCCCTCTCTGCTTTTGCTCGACCCAACTCCCGCTCAAGTTGGCACACCTGCAAAAATAAGATTCAATTGTGACACAAGCCTCCGACACATGAAACCGCAACTCACCCTCTCCCTAAGCGCATGTACTTCAACAGCGTTCTTCTCCAGATCCTCCTGTGCCTCGGTCTTGAAGTCGTTGGCAACCCTCACAGTCATCAGGAGATCCTGCTTGAACTGCTCCCACTCGTCGTAGTCAGCTTTTCTCCTCCCCCGCTCCTCCTCCAGTCTCCGCTCTGCCTCCCCTGCCCTCTGCTGCGAGTCGGACGCTCTTCTCTGCGCTTCGGACAGTGACGCCCTAAGCTCCCTCTTGTCCGACAAATGTCTCTGGCACTGCCGCTCAAGGGCCGAGAGGGAATCCCGCATCTCCTGCATCTGCGCCGAGAGAGAGTCGCGTTCACCTCGGCAACGATCAAGCTGGAACTCAAGCTCGGCCATAGTCGACTTTGCATTGTTGCGTGACACCTTGAAAATGTGAACAGACCAAGTGAGTTTAAGTGAGACTGGTATGGATGTGACTTACTCACCCTCGTTTCCTCCTGGAGTTGAGCAAGCTGTTCCCTGAGCCTCGTGACTTCACACTGGTTTATAGCCAGCTGCTCCTTGAACTGCGCAAGCTGGGCAGCCTGCTCGTCCTTCTCTCTCCTGGTGGCATCCAGCAGCTCGTCCAGATCGCTCCGATCAGCGACGTCTCTAGCTGCCTGCATTTCCGACACTTTGGCCTGCGCATTTTCCAGCAGGGTCTGCACCCGGCGGGCCTCCAGCGACGAAGCACTCGCCTCCTGCTTAGCCCCCGCAAGTTCGGCCTCCAGGGACTTCTTTTCAGCCGCACTTGCCTCCTGCTGTGCTTCCAGTGCTTCCAGCCTCTCCCGAAGCCTGGCCCGCTCCTGAGACCTTCCAGACTCACTCTCCTGAAGCGCATCCAAGCCCCTGCCCAGCTCCTCCTGCCTCTGAAGCAGCGACTCTCTCTCATCCTGCGCACTCTTGAGCAGCTCCAGCAGCCTCTGTTCCCTCTCCGATCTGCTCAGAGCGGCATCGTTCTCGCTCTGCTGGATAAGCAGCTGCCTGGCGCTGTCTAGTTGCGACCTGCACTCCTCCAGTCGCTCAGTCTGTCGGCATAGCGACTCCAGCAGCACAGACTTCTCGTCCTGCAGCCTCTCCACCTCGGCTTGAAGCTCCCCCAGCTGCTCCTGCAGGTCGGCCAATTCCTGCAGCGTGGCCTGCAGTTCCTCGTTGGTGCTGTAGTGCGTCTCCTCCATCTGCTGGATCCGGTCCTGCAGGCAGGCCACGGAGATCTCGCTCAGGCTGCTGCATGACTGCTTGTCCCAGCAGTCGGACAGGGCTCTCTCTAGCGAAGGCATGGACGACACGGAAGTTGGATAGGTGCAGGCATCAGGCAGGTCCGCATCCATACCCTCGCCGGGAAGCAACGTTTCCTGCAATTGCAACAGTGTATTGCACATACATGCAAGGCCGCACCGCCAATTATTATGCATTCGGCAAATGTCCCTCCGCAGGAAACCCAAGGACGCCCCAACTTGGGTTGCTCCGAAGCCACTCAAGGTGCCTTACACGCTTGAACAAAATTTCACCTTGCACATTTGCAAAAGTGTGGGTCGACACAGGTGCATATCCTTGCAAAATCCAAGGCCAAATTTCGCAACAGGTTCCTCCTCTGTGTTGCTCAGATAAACGGAAGATAAAGGAAGTATTATCACTGTACTTGTCCCCTGCAGGCTTCCCCTGTGGCCAAATAATTAGGGGCAATGGCCGTGGACTCAACAGTTGGATTTTTGAGGGGATCCCCTTAAAAGGGCATGGAGCTTCAGACTTATGCAACCTTCCTGTTTAGTAGTATTAGTACACAACACAACTGATGATGTCCTTGAGCAGGTTACGTGAAAAAGATGATGACGTCCCGGGCCAGTGGCCTCCAACAGCATGTTGGGCATTCCGACCTTGGCCTCCCCATTTCTGGGGCCTACCTGGCCCACGCCACTTTCGGCCAGGTTGAGGTGGAACCGCGCAGCCCGAAAGAGTCTTATTGGCAGAGCCGCAATAACGTTCGTTGGCCCACTCATTCCCGCATTCAGATTTTTTTCTCGAGAAAAAGTCTTATAGCATGGCTCTTGTCTGTCTGTGGACAGGTATCAGACAGCCGTGCTATAAGACTTTTTCGATTTTTCTCTCGAAAAGTCCTCTAGACGGCTTTTTCTGTGGACAGGTATCAGCAGACAGTGCCGTGCTTTTTTCGCGAGAGGAAAAAAACGGCAAAGTCTTATAGCACGGCAGTCTGATACCTGTCTACACGGAGCCGTTCTATAGGACTTTTTAGAGAGAGAAATAATCGAAAGTCTTATAGCACGGCACTGTCTGCTGCTACCTGTCCACAACCAAGCCGTTCTATAGCACTCTTTTCGAGAGAAAAGTGAAAAATAAGTCCTACAGAACGGCTCTGTCTGTCTGTCTGTGGACAGGCATCAGAGCCGTGCTATAAGACTTTTTGATGTTTTTCTCGAAGCAAGTCCTATAGAACGACTCTGTCTGTGGACAGGTATCAGACAGAGCCGTGCTCTAAGACATTTCGATTTTTTTCTCGAAACAAGTCCTATAGAACGGCTGTCTGTCTGTGGACAGGTATCAGACAGAGCCGTGGTATAAGACTTTTCGATGATTTTCTCGAAACACTTCGCTGGTTCCATAAGAACCAGCTGGAACCATAAGAAACACTTCGCTATAGAACGGCTCTGTCTGTCTGTGGACATGTATCAGACAGAGCCGCGCGATAATAATTTCTCTCTCGAAAAAGTCTAAAATAATGCAGGGCGACATGCCGTGCCTGTCAGGGCCACACGGCCTGTGTACCCCCCGAGAAGAACGCACAGAGGGAATCCTGACTTACCTGCGTGTTGGGTGCGTCTCCGCCCCCGCCGCTGAAGACGGAGGAGGTGCTTCGCCCGAGCAGCACCGCCTTCTCGGCATCGGACAAGGCGCAGCTCTCCACCTCCTGCAGCTCCTGCAGCCGGCCCTTCAGAGCCGCGTTCTCAGACACCAGGCCCTGCAGGCGCTCCTGCAGGTCCGGCTGGGGCTCCTCCTGGTGCTGCAGACGCAGCCGAAGAGACGCGTTCTCCTGCTGCAGGCACTGCAGGCGGTCCTGCAGCTCCGCGGCAGTCGGCTGAGCCTGCCAATGAGAGGCCGTTCAACCCTCCCTTTTTATTTCAAAAAAAGTAGATCAAAATCCGCTGCACATGTGTATATAAGCGAGGCCATCGAACCGGTTCCGCCCTGCAGGCGCTGCAGCAGATATTTCGCAAAAATGACAATGCGGGCCCAGAAGAGGCCAACGCTCCATCACGTCACCACGTGTCGAAAACAGTTAACCCCTTTCATTCCGTCCCCCCCACACTGTTAGAGGATTGCAGAGCTCGTAAAAATACCATCTGGCGTAGCCACCCCTCTCTTGTTTCTTTTTAAAAAAACAAACCGCCGGGCCGTAACACGAACATTTACCATTGCCCCTCAGTATTATCTCATTCCAATGACCTCTCTTACAGGCTAACACGAACTTCAGGTCTGCTACCTTACTCCTTTCCACAGTCTGCATGTGAATGAAGGTGCCTTAGAAAATCATGCAGGGCGACTTGCCGTGCCTGGCAGGGCCACGGCACGGCCAGTATTGGAATGAGGTAACCGAAGCAGGTTAGCGTAGGGGATAAGGAGCCCGCCTGCTAATCGGGAGGTCCTGGGTTCGAATCCCGGGGCCGGCGACCCACTGACCACGGTTTTCTGTGGTTTTCCATGGTCCCCCCTAGGACAATTCCGGGGTCGTTTCCGTAAAAATAGGCCACAGCCTCTTCCTTCCTTCCCTATCCCTCGTCCCATCCAATGGTGGTAATCCACCCCCCTAAGGGAGCCAAAGGCTCTAGCACGGGGTATGAAATAAAATAAATAAAAGTATGGAAATGAGTAAGGTAGCAGACCAGCTTGGAGGCTAACAGCTTCAGGTCTGCTACCTTACTCACTTCCATGACGTGAATACTAAGGGCAATGGTACCCTCAGTATTGCCTCATTCCAATACTGGCCGTGTCGTGGCCCTGCCAGGCACGGCAAGTCGCCCTTCATGATTTTCTAAGGCGCCTCAGTATTACCTCTTGTGGAATGAGGTGGCATCGAGGGTATGACTGCCCTCAGTATGACCTCATTCACGTCATGGAAATGAGTAAGACAGCAGACCTGCTCAAACCAGCTTGGAGGCTAACCGCTTCAGGTCTGCTACCTTACTCCTTTCCATGACGTGAATGAGGTAATACTGAGGGCAATAGTACGTCCCTCGGTGCCACCTCATTCCAAAAGACGAAGGTGGCCTCTCTTGGGAGGCTAACTTGAACTTCAGGTCCGCTACCTCACTTCCTTTCCACGACTGCATGTATATATATTTGAATGAGGTCATATTGAGGTGGCCTCTCTTGGGAGGCTAATTTGAGCTTCAGGTCCGCGAGCTACCTTCCCCTGACACATCGGACAATTGACACCAATTGAAGCACAATGGGGGCCACACACAAGCCAGGCCATGACGCAGGCGGAATAATCTCCTCAGATTAGACCCGACGGAGCCATTCCTCCCACAGCATGAACAGGGTGCGACAAACAAATTGTCTCGTTAAGTACAGGGTGCTTTCCGCTGTCTTTCCAACAGTGTAGACCAGATGACATTTCCACAACCTGTTTTCTCTCTCTCTCTCTCCCTCTCTCCCTCTCTCCAAATAAGAAGAACAGGTAGGACCCGTTTGCCGTATTTTCCCCCACCTGTGCGACCGACTTGAGATGGGCCACCTCCATCCTGAGCTGGGCCACCTCCTCCCCTTGCGAGGTGGCCGCCTGGCTCAGCCGGGCCACCTGCTCCTCCAGCTCCTGCTTCTCCTTGGCCACCAGATCCTCCTCCTCCTGGTGGTTGCTGCTGGCCAGACTGCCCACCGACTCGGCCGCCTGCGTGTGACACCCAAAGGTCAGGTCACCACCAGCTGACCTCCCTCCTGCTGAACGTACCTGTAGCTTCGGCTGTTGGGTGGTGGTGGTGGCAGGTCCTCCTCCGCCCCTGCGGAACAAGGATTTGAACTTCATCATGGGTGACCACCATGCGGGAGTGACCCCCGGCCGACTGAACTCCTTCCAGGCGATGCAACAGGTGGCAACCGACCGGCCCTTCCCCCCCATTGGCCACTCTCCATCCCACACACGCCCCACGTCACCAGGCACTCCAGATGGACCCTACACGCCATCTACCGGCCCTATACTCGGCCGTGTATTATTAATAACACGGCGGATATCTTTAGACCACGGGGATGCACGTGTAGCGCGGTTGCCACTGTCACTTGGACACCCTAGTAGGGGTTAGTCACTTACATTTTTGGGGGGTACACCCGGGGCCACGACCCGGACCACCCTCGGACTAAAGGGTAGTCCGCGTACACCTTCGCACTGTTCGTAGGTAGTCCGAGTAGTCAGGTTGTCAGTGCACGCAAAATAATGCAAGTGAATAACCCCTCGATCGGACTGCCCTGAATTAATCTGGACTACCCAGACTTCCCACAGACTACTCGGGTAGTCCAGACTGGACCTTGGACTGCACTACCCCTTATACGTATATTTTTGCGTACCCGGACTACCCCTCGGACTACCAACGAAGGTGTATACACAAGCCGACACGGACTACCTTTAGTGAATAACCCCTTGTGGACTACTCGGGTCAATGGGCTATTCACTTAGCCTATATATTCTTTACATACACGGACTACCCGGACTACTTGGGTAGTCCAGACTGGACTACTTCTTACATTTAAATGTTTTGCGTACACGGACTACGCTAGTAGTTCAGACTGGGCTACCCAGACTAACCTTGGTGACTACTCGGACTAACCCTCGGACTACCCCTGGACTACCCCTCGGACTACTCGGGTAGTTAAGACTGGACTACCCGCACTACCTCCTCGGACTTCCCTGGACTTCCCGGACTACCTACGAATAAGGTGTACACGGACTACCCTTAGTGAAGAACCCCTTGTTGCAAACCCATGTGAAAAAAGTCGCAATTATTTTAAAGTTTCATGAAATACGTGTTAGTATTCGAGATACGATTGATCAAAAATCATTAATTATACGATGTCGTACTGTCCTCCGACGTCACGCGCCATATAAACAAGTGTGGTGCAGGAGTCGGAATGCGACTTTTAGGCCACGCCCCCTTTCTCCCCGCCAACTTGAATGTGACTTAGTTTATCGAGGAATGAAATTTTGGTGCTGAGAATTCGCGGAATTTGTTCATATGTATCGGGCAAGTGCGACCGTGCCTGTCAGGGCCCATACCTGTTTCGCTTGATGTCCTGTGGGGTGCTCAGCCTGGAGCCTTTCTTAGGTGGCGCTGCATCGGCTGGGGTTGTGGGTCGTACGCTCACAGCCTGGGTACCATAGCATCTGGCAGCGGTCCGCGTGGTCAGCGGCGCGCTTCTCTTGACCCCACTCTGGTGACTGCTGCACACGCTACTGGCGCCCCTCTTGGCTGATGCCGGCGCCTGTGGCTTGCTCTGTGACAATGGCGTCGACGCAGCTGGCCTGGATGGCCGCTGAGGCGTCGCTCGAGTGGGCGCCGTCGACGAGGTCAGCGCCGTCGGACCGGGTCGACCTTTCGGGGGCGCCATTTCCACACCCCTCTACAACACCAAACAGATAAAAAAAAAACGCCATATAAGTGAGAAGCATGGTACTACCCCGGAAGCACCATCCGGGCGTGGTCAAATACATATGGTGGCAGCTAGGTCATCGTCCCCTGAGGGGCAAAAAGATGGGGTCGTCTTTTTGCCCAGAAGGGGAAAAAGAAACAGGGTGGAAAGGGCCGCAAGGTGGAACGGACACCATCATCATCATTCCGAAGAAAAAAAATAGGGGGTACCGGAAGTGGCGTCACATCGTCAACCAGACGGTCAGGACATCGGATATTGCCCTAGGGGGTCATATTTCAATTTTTGGGACGTACACTTCATACAGTACGTGAATTTGCAAATTTCGACAGACATGCCAACTTATTAAAAATATGTATATCGTATACTTATGTATATGTCCACTTTTATATATAGCTACCCAACATTATTTTCCCTGCAGCTACATCATACTGGCTGTAAGTGCTCGTTAAAGTATTCCTGTACGTGCAGCTAGGAATTCCGGATGAGAAATTCCTTCACAACCATGCGCACACGCACCATGTCGAAACATGTTTGCAACCTTTATAAAAATCTTGTCTGGTCCAGTTTCCTTAGTTGTTTTTTTTTTTTTTTTCAAAAAAATTTCTCCCATGTCCCATATATTCGTACAAGTCACTTCCAGGGAGTAACGTAGCAGACCTGAAGCTCAAAATAGCTCCCTGGAACGCCCTGGAAGTGACTGTACAAGCAGCCATTTTAGGTCAATTTTCGTGCGTTCGTACCCCTGGTCACACGAACAGTTCAGATTTGGTACTTTTTCTCATCAGAAAAAGTCATAGAATGGTTCCGTCTGTCCGTCCGTCTGTGGACGTGTATTAGGACCTAAACCGCAAGAGTTAGCGACATTTTTCGAATTCGGATTCAGCATGTCCCAAATATGTTTCATGGCCTGCCATTGTTGGCCATTTCCTGCCTAATGAGGCAAGGTCTACTCGAATCACGCTCCTGGTGATTTGCTAATCTTGTTTCAGTGTGCTTCCTGGTCACACGAAGCAGCTCAGATTTTTAGTGTGTTCGTACCCCTGTTCGCACAAACAGTTCTGATTATTTAGTACTAGCTGCGGCACCCCGCGTTGCCCGGGAAGAAATGAATGAAAGGAAAACACCTGCCAGTACCCCCGTCAACTGTCTGTCTTTCTGTGTGTCCGCCCACCAATGCCATCTGTGGTCCTGCTACTCCAACACCTTGACCCTCTCCCGCCTGTATAACGGCAACCGTCATTTTCCTGCCATCTGTAGTCAACCCCCAACACCTCCATCCTCTCCCGGCCTGGGGGTGGAGCACAGATGGCAGGCAAATGACGGTTGGCAGGCGGACAGACAGACAGAGATGAAGACAGACAGACTCACAAACTGATTTATTTATATAGCTGTTCGTATCCATGTTCGCACGAACCATTCAGATTTCCATTGTGTTCGTACCCCTGATCGCACGAACCGTTCATAATTTTAAGTACGTTCGTACCCCAGGTCACACGAACAGTACCGTTTTATTGGGATGTCTTCTGTATACCCCAGGTGGTACGAACAGGTCAGATTTTTACTACGTTCGTACCCTTGCTCACACGAGTACTTAAGATTTTTTTTGGAGTGTTCGTACCGAGGTTCGCACCCCTGGTCACGCGAACACTTCAGATTTTTAAAAGTATGTTCGTATATACTCACTGGCCACACGAACATTTTCAGATTTTTAGCGTGTTCGTATCCCTGGTGGCACGAACCGTTCAAGAATTCCGTACCCCTTGCAAAACGTAACGGCACGAAAATCGCATCACGTCCCACACAAGTGAAGGTCACTAGGCACACCATCCCAAAGAATAATGTCTCTCAAGAAGTACGGGTTCCACCTGTATTCGCTTCCTGGTAACGGACGTGCACATATGCTCGATAATAATAAAAAAATTATGAATTATGCATCGGTTACAGACGGTTAATAGTTGTTTCCAAGCCCATCTGTATGCCGGACATTATGCCATCGCTGGTCTACTTCCTCCATTTTTTTTTTTTTTTAAAAAAAAGGGTAGTCTATAACCTTGAACAGGTAACGAAATGGCGAATTTTCCTGCCTGACTCCACGATGATCCCTGGCGTCAATTATTGATCCCAGGGATCAAAAGGGAGTGTTGCGCCAAATCGATCTTCGAGTGAGTCACAATCTGTTATGACAAGTTGATTGTCAACTTGGGACATGTTCCAACAGCGTCATGTGTATCATCTGAATATTGTGCCTCGTGTCAACGGGTCAAAAACTGCACGGAAAGACGCCATTTTTGGGGGTCATTTTTAGTGTCCCTTGGACGTACGATTCTTCCGTGGAACTCCATGGATATTTGGATGTACTGTGTACGTCCTGAGGATATCCAAATGTCCCTTCAGTGGAGATGAGGATATATCCATCCAGGGCTACCTGAGTTCGTACCCATCCCTATAGCAGCACGAAACGCCCTGCGACATCCTTTGGATTATACTTATATTTATTTATTTTTACTTATTTATTTCACATCATTGCATTGGGAGAATCGGCGCTCCATTAGGGGGGTGGAATACCACCATTTTACCACTCTCTGAAATTTTTCTTCACTCATGGATGGGGCCAATGATAGAGAAGGAAGGAAGCGGCTGTGGCCTATTATACGGAAGCGACCCCGGAATTATCCTGGGGGGACCGTGGAAAACCACAGAAAATCACGCTCAGGATCGCCGGCCCCGGGAATCGAACCCAGGACCTCCCGATCAGCAGTCGGTCTCCTTTAACCACTATACCAACTTGCTTCGGCACGTCCTACGGATATCCAAATGTCCCTTCAGTGGAGATGTGGATATCCATCCAGAGAGTTTCGTGCTACCTGGGTTCGTACCCAGTAGCACGAAACGCCCTGCGATATCCTATGGATATCTACATATCCACTGAATCTCCACCGGATATTTCGATATCCATAGGATGTCACTGTGCTACTTAATGGTTACACAAAATCCTTAGTATTTTTAGTATGTTCGTACCCCCGGTCACACGAAACGTTCATATTTTAAGGTGTGTTCGTACCCCCGGTCACACGAAACGATCATATTTTGAGGTGTGTTCGTACCCCTGCTCACAAGCCTGCACCGGACTTGGCTTTCCACTTTCTCGATAAAACAACCGGTGCTACACGAATCAAATCTGGACAAACAAACAAACAAACGTTGCCTTTGACTATAGCAGCGGAGCCCATCGTATCTTACATATACACATAAGGGAATGTTTGTTTGTTTGTTTGTCCATGGCAGCTTTAAAAAAAACTGTCGAAACAGGTCGCTACTAGCATATTTTAAAATATAGTTTGTTTGTTTGTTTGTCCAGGGGTACGAGCACACAAAAAAAATGAACTGTTGGTGTGACTAGTGGTCCGATCACACTAAAAATATGAACTGTTGGTGTGACTAGTGGTCCGATCACACTACAAAAATGAACTGTTGGTGTGACTAGTGGTCCGATCACACTACAAAAATGAACTGTTGGTGTGACTAGTGGTCCGATCACACTAAAAATATGAACTGTTCGTGTGACTAGTGGTACGATCACACTAAAAAAATGAACTGTTGGTGTGACTAGTGGTCCGATCACACTAAAAATATTACATCCAAAAATTAAATTAGTATAAATTTTAAAATGTAAATTTCGTGCCATCTTCATGGCTCATGCTGACAGTGACGTCACTTCCCCTTGTTGTTAAAACCCGAGTTTGAACCAACCCGCGCCCAGACTTGCCAGAACAACCCC
>KZ538255.1:35910-90935 GCA_000934665.2 Catajapyx aquilonaris
CCCCCCCCCCCCCCTCCCCAAAAACTACCCCATCAGAGCCCCCCAAATGTCCGGGTGTGGCAGGTGATTACAAGGTTGAAGGAAACTTCCGGTGTGAAAAACCGGGACCATAGACCTCTTTTAGGACCCCTCCCCATTTTAGGCGGAAACCCGGATCAATACTAAGGGTGTGTTGCAGTCATTTTTTCCCCCGTTAAAGATCGATCTAAACAGACATGTTGACGCCATTTATCATGTGACGTCATTTTCGGCGCCAATTTTTTTTAAGGTGTCCACATCTTTTTGTGCGGTATAGTACTATTAACGTCACACTATGACTCACACAAACAAGGGTTCCTCCATGGCTACTGTTGTTTACACCGCACACAAGCACAGCAACCGACCTGCCCAAAAGACCGCCAACAGGCGACTGACGCGAATCTCCCCCTTTTAGCCACCCCCACCCCCCACCCCAACCCCAACCCCTCTTCAAAAAAAAAACATGAAAAAATCCCCCCNTACAAAAAAACAGGGTTGGAAATAACATATCAAAATAATCACAATTAATATCGATACTATCGATATTTCAGCGATTCACACACACACAAAAGAGGGGGGCGGAGTTCCCCTGTCACTTTCCATTGTAAGGTCACCATCTTTTAAGTGTGAACAATGCAGTTTCCGCTTCCATTGCAACAATGCACTTCCTATACATTTTTGGTCACAAAAAGTGGGTCAGTGAGGTGCGATACGTTACGTCTTGTTTTTTCCCATGTTAGTTCTCACCCTGTTTGGGAAAATGTGTTCCCCCTCTTTTCAAAAGATGGCCCCCTCAAGGCAACAGGAGGGGTGCCCCCCTCCCTCCCAAGACTAAAATCCCGTTTTGTTTGTGTCGAACCGCGAAACGAAAGGGGGGAAACCATATTGTTGTAATGTCCTTGTTGCTATGGGCCTGAAAACGGGTATAAAACTGGTATAAAACCGCGACTATATAGCAGAAACACAGGGTTTGACAAATGAAATATAATGTAAAATTGCTGCAGATGAATATACCAAAACTCGCATGATTCGAGTAGACTTTTTCCTTACTGCAAATGAAATTCAAATGGGACAACAATAAATGACAGAATGTCGTCAGTGTCATTTCCAAGGAACACAAGGTAGATTTTGACCTTGGCTTATAAGAGTGGACCTGGGCAACCGGAAGTGGCCGGTCACCGGAAGTTGACAGTCATATAGAACGGCTCGCTGTCCGTCCGTCTGTCTGTGGACAGGCATCAGGACCCAAACTGCGAGATATAGCGACAAACTGTTTTTGGATTCGGATTCAGCGGGCCTTAAGTAGACCTATTTCTATTTAAGGCCCGCTGAATCCGAATCCGAAAACCGTTTGTCGCTATATCTCGCAGTTTGGGTCCTGATTGGGTCAGACAGACAGACAGACGGACAGAGCAGTTTTTGATAAGAAAAAGTATAAAAATCAACAATAAATCCTAAATTTTGGGCATTTACACTTTTAAATGTGCGGTTTTCGGATTTCCCCCTGAGTCAGCGGTACGTAATGCATCAGCGTGCCAAGTTTCAGTACTCTCAGTATAGTCCGGAAGTGGGTTAAATAGCCGTGACATACATACACACCAACATTTCAGATTTATAAATGTAAGATATTAGCGCCTCAAGTAGCACGAATCGCCCTGGAAAATCCCATGGATATCTGAATCTTCACTGGATATTTGGATATCCATGGGATTTTCCAGGGCGATTCGTGCTACTTGAGGGGGGGGGGGGGGTAATATCTTACATTTATAAATCAGAAATTTTGTTGGTATGAATGTATATGTATATGTATATGTATGTCGAATCGCCCTGGAAAATCTCATGGATATCCAAATATCCACTGAATCTCCACTAGATATTTGGATATCCATGGGATTTTCCAGGGCGATTCGTGGTACTTGCGCATATGTTTTGTATGAAGATTAATGTAATACCGAAGCAGGTTGGTGTGGTGGTTAAGAAGCCCGACTGCTAATCTGGGTTCGATTCCCGGGGCCGGCGATCCTGAGTGGTTTTCTGTGGTTTTCCACTGCCCCCCAGGATAATTCCGGGGTTGTTTCCGTATAATAGGCCACAGCCGCCTAATTCCTTCCCTATCCTTGGCCCCATCCAATTGTGGTATTCCACCCCCCTAATGGACCACCGATTATCCCAATGGGGTACCTATTAAGAAACTAATTAATTAATGTAACAAGTTTTGAGCGTTACAGTACAGGATTAGTGCAGGGCAGGCATGCGACTTACACCCTTACTACGTAGTTTTTGAGTTACGGTCTTCTTACATCTGACGGCATAAATATGGCGTTACAGTACATTTGTTGTCGTTTGTTGTGATGGGGGCTCAAAGTTACGCAATCAGAAGTCGTTACCCCCCACACTGTACCGCCCACAGTTGGTAAGTTACATCCCCCGCCGATAGATGGCGCGCGAAGGCTCTCTCGAGCCTAATTCCATACACCCATTTTCGTACCCATTTATAGCCACTCCAATATGGGTCAAGCACTGTCCCGTTTTTATGTACCGCTGTCCGACTACAATGGCCACAAAAACATGCGTAACTGTACACAAAACAAGGAAGCTCTTTACCCAACAGACCGCGGGTCAAAAGGTCAAGTGAGCCGCTCTTGTTTACAAGATTATGTTCTTTTTTTTTCCACCCCGAGATATTTGCACATATGAAGGTCATGTCCCACATGTAGTACGCCCATTGGATGCTAATAATGCGCAATAAAAATTTTGGAGGGAGGTTCTGCCCACCAAATGGCCGTGGGTAATCGGATATTAAGGTGGAGGAAAATATCCTCTTTGTTGTTTTGTCGGCACTATTGTTGTCACTTTTGTGTACCAGGAAAAAATAACGGAGTTGTCGCCTAAACGATTTATGGTCTGGATTGCCTGGTGGTGATGTGGGGGTGATTTATGACCGGCACTTTTGTGGGTGACAATGGAAGGTATTACGTATCTGAAGAGGAGACGGAAGCAAACAATGCGGTCATTGGGAGTCAAAACGACGGTTTTGTGAGCAGTGGATACAAAATGGCGGCCGATTATTACAATATTATCACTACTATATAAACAACTGTAACAGTAAGTTCAGGGTTTCACGGGTATTTTGACACCCCGGACGAAACAATGCGACCAAGCCAACAATTGTCTACTAAACATGGAACCAAAATGGCAGCCTACATCCACAATTTTTTGTAGCGTAAGTCCAGGATTTGAGGGCTATTTAGACACCATGGATACAGGATACAACAATACGACCTACAGTCAGGGAGCATATACTACATAAGAGGCGCAAACATTCGATTTTTGCGTCTCTCTGCTTGGGGCGTTGCCAAGGCTGGCGGCCATTTTGAAGTGCGTGGAACGCCAACGAGGTATAAATAGGGTACAGGCAAAAATAGGGTCTGTCATCTTTGATTCGCGCGTGTTTGCCATGTAGTTGCCATGGCCGCCACAATCATCAAAGATGGCGGACCCTATTTTTGCCTGTACCCTATATATCCCTCGTTGGCGTTCCACACACTTCAAAATGGCCGTCAGCCTTGGCAACGGCCCCAAACAGAGAGACGCGAACATCAAAGGCGCCGACAGAAGTTTGCGCCTCTTATGTAGTATATATGCTCCCTGCTATACAGTGTAAAACCAGGTTTACTGTCAAATACGGGACCAAAAATGGCGGCCATTCCTGCAATACTATCACCATATCATCGAAAAAATTTGTATTATAAGTTCAGGATTTTACGGCCATTTAGACACAATGGATATAGCAATATGGCCTAGCTAACAGTGTAAAACCAACAGTTTTCTGCTAACTACGGGACCAAAAATGGCGGCCATTCTTG
Source organism: Catajapyx aquilonaris (assembly GCA_000934665.2). Taxonomy (NCBI): domain Eukaryota; kingdom Metazoa; phylum Arthropoda; class Diplura; order Dicellurata; family Japygidae; genus Catajapyx; species Catajapyx aquilonaris. The sequence goes on from KZ538255.1 coordinate 39,795, forward strand.
AATTATCATCACCATCTGTTAATACTAAAACCATTCGTTGTACGTACGAGCACGTACGAGGCTTCGGATTTGGTCTGCCGTATTGTTTGACCTAAGCTCACGATTGGCCCATGTTCTGCGCCTGCGAAATGGGGTGGAGTCAGCGCCTCTGGTGGCTGGGAAAATGAACTAACGTCAATTTTTTTGGGTGGGCATCCCGACAACTGGCTGCCGGTCATTTGGTTGGCCCACCAAATGTCTCGGTAGCCAAATGACACGGCAGCCAAGAGTCGTACATTTGATTTGTTTCAAAAATTTGAGGATTTAATGTACTACTAGGCACCTACTTGTCAAAATTTGTCAAAAAAGGGGCATCGAAGCGACATCCGACGGTGATGTGCAGAAGTAAGCGAGTCGCCACCCAGGAGGTGGCGCCCTGGTGCCCGGAACAGCGGAAATGGGAATTCCGTGTAGGGTATGGTTTTTGTTGTTGCGGTTTTTGAGTCCCTCGGCACCGTTTCCAAAAAACAAAATCAAAAGTGGTTTGCAAATATAGAAAACGGGCAAAATTTTGACACCACTCCCAAAGCCATACGGATCGGGAGGCATTTCCATGACACTATAGATGTCGCTCAAAAAGAGAGACGATTTTGCATTGACACCAACAACATTGTCTCCATCTTTTTGAGCGATATAGTGCCTTTTGACAATGTGGACGCAACAATGAGCCTCAGTCAGAAGTAGGCATGCGACTCTCACCCTTACTAGGTTTTTTGAGTTACGGTCTTCTTACATCTGATAACTATGGCACTTTCACTACGAGGAATTTTCACGCACTGAACATGTAGTCTCAAGAAAATCGCTAATATTGCAAAACTAATAAGTGTCACACCCCACTGGTCCTTCAGGCTTGGCCAATCAACCGGCATCTCCTAGTCTCTTTACAAGAACTAACAAACGGTAGCGGCTGCGGGAGACAGCTTCTGTAACATTTACGATATCGACTTTTCTCTCCCGGAATAACCTAGGCGTAACTGTTAGATGTAAAAAAAAAACCTTTACCAGTATAGTACAGGTAGAGTCAAAAACTACTTTTAAAAAAACATTAAAAGTGAATGGTAGAGCAATATGTGCCCTAAGGGTATGATGTAATACCACGTGTTGAAGGGGGGGTTACATACCTGGGTCAAATCCACATGTAGTTCACACTATTAGAGCTAACACTATTACGATGCACCTCGTGAGAGTGAAGCAAGCCTTCTAGACAGGGAGAGTTGAATTGGGGTGTGGAGGGTGGAGGGAACTTGTTCCACCAATGAGGTTGGATCTACCCCCCCTCTCCCTCTCCCCCCCTTTTAAAACTTCCCACGTTCCCTTCCCCACAACACATTGTGAAGGAATTGGTCTTGCCAGGTGGGGAGATATAAGAAACAAACAACAACATATTCATGCCACTTTCGCGTCATGCTCTAAAAGTATCTGGGTTTCTATCACGGTATGATTCGAATGTGGTGTTGGTACGGAGTATGTGGCTTTTGGGTGACTGCACCAGTACTGTGTGGTATTGCCAGCCTTAAAATAGCCTCGCACGGAGACTATTTTGAGCATGGAAGTGACAAGCAGCAAATTTGGGAGTGTGTTCGTACCACTGCACTGCCTCCAGTCACTCCCTTTTCGCGAGAGCTTAGCTGATCTCCACCACCGAGCGCTAGAGTCAAGTGCCAGTACAGGTGGCGCCTTACCTAGCGGGGCAATTCCGAACCATTAAGGCTGGTATCCACAATCCACTGCTCAATATCAAGGGGTTTCAACCCGTTCAACCCCTTGATATTGAGCAGTGGATACCATCCTTTAGGGTCGACTCCGATTGACTGTGGAGTGGCCCAAGTGACTCCAGTCAATCGGAGTCGACCCTAATGGTTCAGAATTGCCCCGCTAGGTAAGGCGCCACCTGTACTGGCACTTGACTCTAGCGCCGAACGTGGCANAAGGGTTGATTCAAGGGGTTGAACGGGTTGAAACCCCTTGATATTGAGCAGTGGATACCATCCTTTAGGGTCGACTCCGATTGACTGTGGAGTGGCCCAAGTGACTCCAGTCAATCGGAGTCGACCCTAATGGTTCAGAATTGCCCCGCTAGGTAAGGCGCCACCTGTACTGGCACTTGACTCTAGCGCCGAACGTGGCAATCTCGGTGGGGGAGATCAGCTAAGGTCACGGGGGTACTCGTATAGGGAGTGACTGGCCACACTAGCAGTTCAGATTTTGTATGTCCGTACGGTACGAACATACAAAATCTGAACTACTATATAGTGGCCAGGGGTACGAATCGACCCCTGGCCACACGAACAGTTCATTTTTAGTGCGTTCGAATACCTGACCAAGTAGCACATTGATATCCATAGGATATCATATGAGATCAGACGGATCAAATTCCACATCTAGGGACATTTAGATTACGCCCCATGGATATCCTATTGATGCCCAAATGTCACAGGTTTGGGATATCCACAAGATGCCTGAATCTGATATCGGAGAGACATCCAGGCTGGATGCTTAAAGGACATCCATGTTCGACGTCCCTTAACAATCCAGCCTGGATGTCTCCCAGATATCAGATATCATCCAGATTACGCCCAATGGATATCTAATGGATACGAAAATGTCTCGGTTTTGTGATGTCCCCAAGATGCCCGATTCCGATATCAGGGAGATCTCCAGCCCTGATGTCTCCCAGATATCATATTCAGGCATCTTGTGGACATCCCAAAACAGAGACATTTTCGTATACATTAGATATCCATAATCTGGATGATCCCGGATGTGCCCTGGATGTCGAGTCGGACTGGTCTGACTTGCAGGGGACTGTTCGTGTGGCCACCCAGGTAGCATTTTAGACGTTTACGAGAAAAAAGTCTTATAGCACTGCTCTGTCTGTCTGATACCTGTCCACAGACAGAACGCACTAAAAAAATATGAACTGTTCGTGTGGCCAGTGGTACCAAGAGCTCTTGGTGCTACGGACATACTAAATATACTAGAGTGAACCCGGAACCCGAAAATCGGAAAAAGTCTTATAGCACAGCTGTGTCTGTCTGATACCTGTCCACAGACCAAGTGGGTAACCACTCCCCCAAAATGTGTACACTAGTTCCTGGAACTGCCTGGTTCCACCCGGTTCCAAGCCGGTTCCACGAAGTGGTTACCCCCGTGCCACAGACAGACAGACAAACACCGTGCCATAATTTTTTTTTTTTTTTCGATTTTAGGGTTCCGGGTTCACTCTAGTATGTTCGTACCTGGCCACACGAACAGTTAATTTTTTAAGTGTGTTCGTACCCCTGGCCATACGAACAGTTCAGATTTTTCGAATTTGCTCGATGATTTTAATTAAATGCGAGCTGGGCTCACTGTGGATTGTGATCCGCAGGCCAACGAACGTTATTGTGGCCTTGCCAATTTTTTAATGTGGATTTTCAGGCATTTTGAACTCGTTTTCGTACAATCTGAACGTTATCTCGTCCGTTAACGGTGGTTATCTTTACAGGGACGTATCCTCAAGGCTTTCTTTTTGCTGGAGCCGTCTCACGGATAAACAAAAACACAGGATATGCTCCGTTGTGGCCGCCAGCTATTTCTGGTTACACGACATCGATAAGCTACTGTTACACTCAACGGAAATGAAGTTCCTCCGGTTCTCTCCATATGAAAAAAACCAGTTTCAAGCAAAAGTGTTACAGTCTTTGGGCGGGGTCGTGTACACCAGACATTGTAGGATGAAGAAAAAAAAAAAGGTCAACTTTACCCGGACGTCTGCAAAACATTTTATACGGGATCATGCGTGGGGGTTTATTACTTCAACATGTGTTGATATGAATCATGGAGTAACTAGAAATTGGCAAGGTCAGTTACATTTGCTAATTGTCGCTGCGGTAACAAATCTGCAATTTGTCAGGCAAGGTTGAGTTGGAAATCAAGCGTGAAATTAAAGATCCTGAGGTGTGGTTTTTTTTGGGAGGATGAGGATGACCTCACTGACCGTGGTCACCCGCAATACCCTTGGTACCATCCGGTGTGACCACTCCCTGATATGCTATAAATACAAGGAATTATTGGGAGTGCCGCACAATGTTGCACGGCATAGTGGCTGCGGCTCCAGCAATAAACACCGTATGGATCCCCGGTGTCTTACGGCCATGGATACACCACGTTTGGTATCACCACCGGATAAACTGGACTTCCAATTTCATGCCATGTCTCATCAACTGTTTTGCTTGCTTCAGGTTATCCCTTCTACGGTGGTCACGGCTATTATCCCTTCTATGGCTGAAATCCAGAAATGGTAGGCACCTTTCCAAGAAACATCGGCTTGAAAAAAGAAACACAATTTTTTTTTATTATTCCCGCTACTCTCCAGACTCCTTACAAAAATCATTTTTGGGGAACTGCATAAATAAAAATTCCTGGTACAAAGTATGTTACATATCTTACAATCTGAATTTGCTAAAAAAAACGGGGGGCGGGACAATGACTGTACCAGTAAGGCTGAAATAAATGGAATGGGTTCCTTGTAACCTACGGAGAAGTACTTTTTTGTATTACAACGTGAGCTGAGTGCCGCTCCGAAGCTGCTGCTCTATTCCTTTTGTTTACTAAACCTTGTCCACAACACGCTCGAGGATTTTAAATGAGCTGAATATAAAAAACATAAATGCACTTAAAACAATATCAGGTTACGCAACCGCCTCACTCAAATGTCAAAATGGATCCACGACAAAGCTGGAGTTACGGACTGCCTCCAACTGTCTTCACAACACAAAAAATGGAAGACCTTTTTAAAAAACCGGAAGGAAAAATGCAAGGTGGAAGTAACGTAAGATCACCTTTTTTTTCTCTATAACGCCGCAACTTTCGTTTTGACAGATCCAAACATCCTGTCAGGTACAACACTTGGTGAAACACTTTTTAAAAGTCTTTGCCGCTCTAAAATGAGTATTACGTTGTAAATACAACAAAAAATGCTGAGAATTACTGGGGGATCGTAGTCTACAACAATTAAGTCTCGAAAACAATTAGAAGAGAAAACATGTGTGATCAGCGAAAAGTAGGTAATTTTTTTAAAAAGAACAGTTTGGATAATGCTGGATCACAGCATCACACAATATCACAATGTAGAGAAATCCCCCTTTTTTTTTGTCTGCAGCAAAACATTCAATGAAACTGCAACATTTAAGTGGGGGGACTAAAAATGCTGTGGCCTATGGCGTTTATCTCTTGTGATTAGTCTACAACAGCGGCCTTCAGCTCTTATGCTGCAGAACCCTTTTGCTTTACGTAAACTTTACTGAAACCCCTGATAATGCCCAATTACGAGTAACAGCTTGGCCGTTACCCTGAATATCTTTGCGGTATGTTTCGGACAGGCCTGCAACACCTCGGGGTTCCTCGCACCGGCTGAAGACCACTGGTCTACCACAATATCTGACAATTCTCAGAGAGAGCCAGTGTGACTGCTTATTTAAAACCAGCTACACTTTACAGTTGATCGGCACCGGACATATCAGTGATCGTTGGACCCTGTTACAAGCACAAACTCACGTAAAAGTGCACTGGCTACTTCACCCGCAGAATCACGAGCTATTAAAACTTACAATTTATAATGTGGTTGTCTACTGGCCACACACTGCACGTCACAGTAAATGTACTGGCAGAAGTCCACCTTAACCTCTAGTAACCGGATCCAACGCACTGGGATTGGGCGTACTATAAAGTACAAAAGAATGGGGATTTCCTGATTAACTCTATACACTTAAGCTCACAATGACAAAAAAAATAAAATACAAAAAAATGAAACATTCACATTAGATTGTGGCATGGGGTGTTACTAAGTCCTTAATTGCTATTAAAAATTGATGAACAGTAAAAGTAAGTTTTCGTTCCCTGTAACGATCAATCTATAGCCACACAGCCATATTCACAGGTGGTGGGTGGGGGGCGCCGAGAGGATCTATTACTAAGTAATGGAACATTTTTATGTACAACTTGCCTACAGATACAAAAATAGGTCTCCACAGGTTGTGGGATGGTACTGCGTTAATATCCGACGGCAACAACATTTACACTTGCGAGTCTGTGCATTAAATTTTAGTTATGTGCATTAGAGAGAGAGCGTAAGCGAACTGAATAAGACGCGAGGACTACCGAAGATGCTGACTTATCCACAAAAAAATGCTGCAGCAGTTGCTCCGAAGAGAACAACTGCAAATCGTTTGTACCATAACAGAAATATTGCTGTAGGTAAATTATATGGCATGTCTTGAGTAATATATCTGAAATGCACGCGGTTATGGCTGTAGTTATCCCAGCAACGCAAATTTTTAAGTCATGGAATTCCACCAAGGAGTCTTAAAAGCATCGATGACAAAACTTCGGATCTAGCCAATACATCACTCCATCCAGTAACGTACCACCTTAGGCACCCACCCCTATCACTTAATATCCGACAAATCACTTGAATGTGCACTTGTAAATCATCACCTGCATGATGATCCATCCCTATATACAGTAAAGTTACTAATCACGCTAGTTAGTAAACCTCACTCTGTTGCACTGAAAACTGAACTTGGTTGCTCCTATGCACGAACTTGAAACCAATTGTGAAACCAAATTACACTTTAAACGAAACAGCTCAAATCACTCATAGGAAATATTTATGCCCAAGAGGTATCTGAGTGTCTCCCGGCCGTAAAATGTAATCACATTAATTTGACAATAACAAAAAAATCTGGGTAGAACTTAATATTTTGTGTCAAGAGATTTACTAACTAGGGCAACAGTTTATTGCAAATCTACTGCACAATATTGCAGGCTGCACTGCACTGACAACAGATGTTCTGCAAGCATCTGCAACATGCCCTGAAAAAAAGCTTTGTTTGCATGTAATTTTCCGAAACCAACAACATGCTAGTAATTTCTAATCTGCTGTCGTTGAAGTACGTTACAATTGCAGGAGTGCAATGGAGGAGGACGAGTAACTCGGTCACATTGCTTTTTTCCTGACCGCAGCTCCACTGTACCGTACTACTATCAATATGACCCCACCCGATCAAATGTCATAACGTCAATATTTTGGGAACATCTGTTGTCTGCTGCAAGCCTACAGACCCTGTCGTGACCATGCAAAAGATTCACCACACTCTTTTTAGGAGTTGTTCTGGCTTCCCTTTCGTGGAGGGGACACGTCAGAGAGAGTAGTCCTTCCCTTGCAATTTCTAACTTATTGGGTGGTTTTAAAATTTGTTGCTCCGTAAAACAACTATTCAAGGCAGTTCGGAAATATTAAAAGTCGCTGTTTAGAACACTATCCATATCCAGTCGATGCATTCCACCCAACAAGTACGACACGTGAGAGCGAGGACTTTCACTCTGCATGCCCCCAAATCCTACCCTTGACACGCCACGCACACCACAGAGGCATCCTAATGGCACAGAACCGCAAGTACAATCCGCCTGCTCACTTGCACACAGTACACAACTCTAATTTTTACGACGAGAAGGACTCTGCAAACCTGTGCCCATACCCTTTGGGTCAGAACCCTGGATCGGCCCAGGCTGGAGGGGAGCTCTGCATTGGCGGGGAAGATGGCGGGTGGTGCGGATGGTGGTGGTGGGGATGTGGGTGCGGGTGGTGATGCGGATGCGGATGGTGCGGGTACAGCGGGGAGGCCCTCTGGGGCTGGATCTGGGGCTGAGGTTGTGGCTGTGGCTGAGGCGGGGTCGGATTGGGTGGCTGTGGCTGATTCATATTCATGGAAGCAGATGCGGCAGCAGCCTCCCATGTCTGGCTGGCCTTGAAGAAAGCAGCCATGCACGAAAAGAAATGCATGGCCGCTGTGATCATCTGCTCCTCGTTCTCAACCCGCTGGCGCATTATTTCTACACCTCGTTGCTCTAGCTCCACCAGGTGATTGAGGGCTGGGGAAGTGAAGGAAGGAGCATCCAAATGGTGGGACGAGGAGGCTGCAGGAGCACGAGAAGATGACTTCTTGTACCTTGGCCTCTTGCTGCAAAGAAATGCTTTCATTATGAGAGAGCCAACATGCCAAGCACCATCGGAAGAAAAGACTTACGCTGGTGGAGGGCTGAAGCCGTTGGTGAGGGAATCCTTGGAGCTAAGGAAGTGGGCACCACCTCCTGAATAAGACATCCGATCATCGTGATGGGAGGAGCCAGGCGAGGCAGGAGAGTGGTGCTCCATTTTGGGCGTCACCAGGCCCTCTCCATAGCCCATTTTATCTGTTTGAATAGGAATAAATGTATCAATCTGGCAGATACAGGCATAACTGCTTTATGCTAAAAGCTGCTGTCATACATGTTGTAATTTTGGCAGCCGAGATGGCTACGGACAGGCGAAAGTGTACACCGTGGTACCAGGCCAGGAAAAACCAGGCTCACTTGGTAAAAACTGGTCGAGTTACTTCACCTGTCCATGGCCATCTCGACCTGTCATCTATGACAGCAGATGTGAATGAAGTTGAAATCCGAACCCAGCTCCAGCATGACTAATCCATCAACTTTCCAACATTGCCACACTTCTGAACAGCCAACCCTGTTTTTTTGTTTGTGTCAGTTTGCAATTTTATTTTGGCACCCACAAGTCAGTTGACAGCTTTACTAATTCACCCGTTCTTATCCAGAATAATGGCGACAAGAAAGGCTTCCAACATGCTGTGTATCCCTCCAACTCTTAATAGGCTTTTCCAACTTTCCTTTCGAGTAACTTCCAAACTGTCCACTTATGAAACTTTCAGGCCTGTCATCCCCAGATGTCAAAAACTTTTACCAGTAGCCGAGTCTTCACGTCCAAAGTGATTTTGACAGAAAAAAAAAAAACACTTGCCTGAGGACATCCCAGAATAAGGATCCCTGCCGCTGTGCTGGCTCTCCATGCTGTTGTCCCCGTGGTGGTGGCTGCTTCCCGCAGGCTTTGAACGGAACACCTTGTCCATCTTGCTCCAAAATGGCCATGTCGTCACAAACTCTGAAAAGTTGAGCATTATTAGATCCATAATCCACGGTAATGCTAATAAATTGTTGTGCACCTTGGATAATTTTAAATGTCAGTCTGAATCTACATACGTTACAACTATGCAAATCAGGCTCTGGCTGTAATTTTAACTTCATTAAATGGTGTCCCAATTGAATTGTCAGTTTTACTATTTGTCACTGCATATTACTTTCCAATAGCTATCTTTAATGGTTATATTAAAAATAACCCACAGAATTACATGCAAAAATTTTACGATGCATATCAAGATTGAGTAAAAACCTGTTTTACTGAGAAATATTAATCGAGGGCTGACCATACTGGGTTTATGACAGGAGCCTTTCAAATGTGCTCTATACTTCACCTATCATACGCAATGCGCAACTGCAGTGTAAGTATTTTCTAATTGCTTCTTCCCACGATGAAAGAGAACGAATAAAATAATATCAAGTTGTAAAATTACTTCATGTGAATTTCTTAAGCATGTAACAATTATTTTCTCATTCATGCCCATTTACATTTACGATGGTTATTGAACCCTGCCACGCAATTTATGAAACACATATCGGGTTCATACACTCACTGGATGATTCCCCAGGTAAGATTCTCCAAATGGAAAACTTCCTGCCCACTTCAAGGACAACCAGCATGCCCACGCAAACATCTCAAAAAAACCAGTTTAAAAAAAATTTAATGGGCACAAAGAAACCCTCGCAATTCAATGCGAGGCACCTAGCAACGGTAACTGCGAACAAGCTTTTTTTAAAAATAAATTGCATTGCAGAAATTTCCGAATATCATCTAACAATTAGTGTTTAATGAGAACCGGGCTTACAAGCTGCAATACAAAATTCATGTCATTTAAATCCCATTTAAATTAAAATCCCTGCGTATTCCAGCGGCACAAGGCCTTCCATAGTCCAGCCTTTCCCTTTCGCCCCAATCTGTCCTCTCACCCGCCCTTGTCAAACCCACATTCAAAAACGACACCGCACCACCCAGATTCCCACTGCAATATCTACGAACAGAACAGGCGCAACTTGATCCCTTTTGATAAACACCATTTTCAGCGACCCAACCACTGACAGGATCTGCATCAGGGTGAAGGGTCATCCGTAATGTAGGCTACAGAGTGATACGGGTCAGAAGTGAGGTCAAGGCTGAGTGTGAATGAGCCAACATCTTTTAAGAAATCGTGTGCAGTATAACCATGATTATCCATCACCCACAGGACCAGAGCATGGTCGGCATGACCTCAGTTATAACGTACTTTTTTCTACGGTCCCTTGAAGTCTGTTATATCCAGAGTAAACAGTATTATGGCTTTCAAAAAAAATTGGGAAGTCCAGTAAAACCTTGATATAACGCTGCATATAACGCTATCCTACTTTTGGACGGTCCTTTGAAGAGCATTATATCAAGGTTTTACTGTATTTATATTTTATGTACTATTAGAAGCAAGAGTAATGTCGCACTGTTATGTGATGGCGTCCGTGACTTGTTGTTTAGCATGGGTTGTGGATTCCGGATTATGACCAAATTAACATCGGTAACTCAGCAACGCCCATGCTAAACAACAAGTCGCAGACGCCATCACATAACAGTGCGACATTACTTTTGAGGTTAAAGGTGTGTTTACATGTGAGTGATTTGATAGCGCAATGTCATCTGCGAGTAACCTGGATTGTTACTTTCGCTTGAAACAATCGGATTCGTTGTTCGCCGATCAAATCGCTCACATGTAAATACACCTTAATAGTACACACTCTACTGTGCTGTATTTACAATTTACTGTATTTGACGACATATAAGACGCACCCTCATTCCAGCAGATCATCTTGAAAAAAGTTACAAAAAGGTTCCTATTGTGTTTCCGCATACAAGACGCCGCAGGGCATTTTGTTGTGGGAAAAAGTGCGTCTAATATGGCATCAAATCTGGTAACTAAGGCAATACGAAACAAATGATGAGAAAACAGATTTAATGTGCGTTTACATGCGAGTGATTTGACGAGTGAAGTCATAGCCGAGGATGAGTAACCCAAGTAACCAATATTCTTTGCGGCGAAAATCGATTGTTAATTTCAGCCTCGGCGAAGATTTCGCTCGTCAAATAGCTCACATGTAAACGCACCTTTATTACTGGAGCGGTCGAATAACAAGGGGTGAATGACTCGTCAACGGTCATCTGCCGAGCGATTTACCCTTGTCAGTTTGTCAAGACAATCAGAGGAGTCGGTTAATCAGGTTTCTACTGCACTTGCATGTTGATGTTAATGAATGAACCTTCCCGTGCCGGGGTGTTATTCTCCAGCGTGCCATTGTCTTGCGTTATCAACGGCACACACAATGAGTGCGACCCTGACTCCCCGATAGCAATGTTTACAACAAGCGCTGGGGGTGGAGGTGGATATACGCACCGCTCTTGTGCTGGTTCCTCTTGAGCCTGAGGTACTCGGCCCTGAGGTTGTTGATCTTGTTCCTGCACTCGTCGGCGTCCCTGTTGAACCCCCCGGAGACCATCCTCTGGCTGATCTCCCTCCAGAGGACGAGGTGCCTGGCCGCGTTCTCGAACCTCCTCTGGACCTCCTCCTCGCTCCATATCCCCACCAGCATGGCCGTCTCCTCGTAGGAGAAGTTCCTCTTGCCCCTCTTCCTGCTCTTCATGGCCGACGAGGACCGCCCGCCACCCGCGGCGGACGTCCCATTCCCCGACCCTCCGCCGCCGCCTCCGTCCGACCCAACCGACACCTCGGCCGCCATTTATTACTTCTCCTACCCTCCCTCCCCGTGTGGTGGTGCCGATAAAAATGATTCAACCCGACACTGGCCGCTAGAGAGGCGACACCTGCGCCGCTGTGGCGTGGACTGCGCGGGAGGGACGATTCCCATGACGTCACGCATTAGTACCATGTCTGGCACATAGATGGCGCCATTGGTGATGACTCGCCCCGGACAAACCTCCAAGGCTACCTGACCCACTTTTGGACTACTGACAGTTTAACCCAGATAGCACAAGTATCCAGGCAGAGATGTCCATGTGGATATCCCACAGACATATCAACAAATCATGCACAATCTTGATGCGTAATAATAAAGCAGAAAGTTTGTCTGTATGTCCAGGATGCCTTTGGCTGATTATAAGTCCGACAACCGCACTTTTTAATGTCAACGGTTTATGATTTAGTTCCGTTTGTATGGGCCAGCTTCAAAGGTCATCCACGGTCAGAAGTATATAACGGCGGACGTTACCTTTCGCAGGTATACTCTGGTGGGTGCTACGTCCAGGCGATGCATGTCCATGGCTGTGTCGCACTACACGCTGCAAGAATAACACAGGTGTCAAGCTGATGGCATCAATTTAAATTTTAAAAATGGTAATGCATGTAGTGTGCCTGTTCAGCATATGATTACGTAGGAAATCATTAACTCTTGCTGTAATTAATGACTACCAAACGAGTGACTTGCTGGGGACACTATTGTTTCAAAATACTGGAAATAATTTATTTTGTCCCCACAGGCTGCATCTTAATTTCAATGGGTGGAATTTTCATCGTACTACTAGTTACTTCTAACTTCGCAGTACCAGTGAAGTGTAATGGTGCTAAGTTAGCAGTAACTAGTAGTACGATGAAATTTCCAGCCTATAATGGCAATCAACGGAGCATGAATGTACGCAACGCACTATGTTTATTAGGTTGCAGGGCGTCATAATTTAACAGAACTTTCTGATCGTGCAATAGGCACACAAGTTGCTAATCATCATTGTTACCAAGAGCTCATAATATTAGCTCTAGTTGTTACTAGGTTATATTTGCACATGTCTTGTCATGTTTTCATGTGGGTGATTTACTCGCATAGCTTGAGCTTATCAGATGACTGACCGGTCAACCCATGAATCATGCATGAATCATTACAAATCTTTCCCTGCTTGACATATGTGGCAGAAGTGTCCACTGCTCAATACAGCAGAGCAACATGCTAGCAGCAGAGGTCCAGCGTCGGACAACCCGGGTCAAAACTCTCAGCAACATCGGAAGGTTGGGGAGATTGGCCGTTGGATCAAGAAGGATGCCAAATACAGGTAGGATGTACTGTACAAGTGCGCACGTATCATTGATGGTAATGAGCCTGTCCAGCATGGCTCAATACACATTTTGTACCCCCCAAGAAATAAATAAATAAGTACGCTTTTGTATGCTCTATTAACCCTGGAACCATGACGTGCCTGAAAGTTACGGCAACCGTGACGTGGGGTCTTTTAGGACCCCATCCATATTTTATTTTTTATTAATTTTTAATGCTTTTCAATGTATTGACTACATGCAATATTATTCTTTGAACAGTGCCTAAAATGATTGCTAATTCAAAATAAACATGCACTTCCTGTTATATACTGAAAAAAATGGCAGCAGTTGATTGTACTTATATCATTTTAATGCATTTTAATTACTTTGGGGTCCTAAAAGACCCCACGTCACGGTTCCAGGGTTAATTAATTAATTATTAATAATTTAGCAATGAGACATTTTGCCTTTTGGTATGAAACCGTGTATTGTACAGCCAGTCATCGTTGCGACACCATTGCATGTTTGTACTTGCACCAGCTAATTACCCTGGAATATTCTTCAATGGCTGTGTGTCATAACTAGAGATAACTTGAACTTGATGAGACTTGTTACAGTTATGTCTATATACAGGATGACTCAAAAGTCGTGTCCAGACATTTATTGAGTCACCCTGTAGTTTTGTAGGCATGCGTCTACTTGTTGATCTCGCGACACGACCTCTGTGTCTATGTCAACACCCAGTCACACTTAATGACCTTTGACCTCACCTGAGTAAATCACCTCCCAAACAGCCAGACGCGAACTAATAACGAAAAAATTAATCGAACGAACGAAGACAACACGACCACAAGAGCGACGCCATACATAATTTAAAATTTGCACTGTTGCCAGATCATGCCACTAATTTAAAACAATCTATTAGAGGTAATTAGTGAGCCAGTACACACATTATAGCTAATGAATTTTATTTATCACATTAATTATTTAAAACTATGCAAGATCGTTTTGGAATCGTTGAATCTGTCAACCCTGGTGATTTATAACCGCCACTTTTTTTAGTATGCCTCCCCTCATCTATACCCGTCCTAAGCCTTCGAATCCCCCCTGATAAAACCGGTCCCGATTTTACCCGCCCAAAACCCTCTTTTGAACGTTAAAAACCGTGTTGGGTCCTGCACGGCCAACCCGCCCACCCAGTCCCCGCCCCCTCAACCCTTGACGTCATCCCCGCTCCGAACCAATCGGATTTGAATAGACCACCCAGCCCCCTCTCCGATTGGTCCGAATGAATCAGGCCCGTTTGAGATCGGTTATATCACGCAGCTATTTCGATGTAGCAGCTACTTCCTCGCTCGTATTAGCTGAGAGCGTCTACATCCCGAGTGGCTACGTGTTATTTCCGAGTGGCAGCTGCTGTGCTTCATTCGGTCCCCCTTCCCCCCTCCCTCCCTCCCTCCCTCGATGTGGCGAAATAGAATTTTCGGTTATTTAAGATGGCCGCCCATGATCCAGCTGCGGGGACTGGTGGGGGGCTTGCTGCGTAGTGGGTCTCGTAGTAAGGGTCTTGCCGAGGGGAAGGGCTGGGGGGATCGGGCCTGCTCGGAGGAAAGGGGCTGCTGACGGGGACGGTACGGCGCACCCCGCTTTACAAGGGGAGGCTATGCGGAGCTGTCAGCTGAACTGAGTCCGTGCCACTTCACACAAGGTGAGAAGGTGGGTCATGCCCGACACTCGACACGCGCGGGTCATACACGTACGTTGCAGGTAGTACACACTCGTTACATACTGGCTATACATCGTTACAGATCATGTGCACTTGTTACAGGTCGCACATGCTCTGTACGCACAGGTCGTGCTCATTACAGGTCGTGTGCACTTGCTACTAGTCATACATGCTCATTATACATGAGTTACAGGTCATGTGCATGTGTTACAGGTAATATGCACTCCTTACACATAGGTCATACTCATCGCAGGCCATACATGCTCATCGCAGGCCATACATGCTCATCGCAGGTGATATGCAGTAATTACACGTAAGTTACACTCATTACAGGTCATGTGCATTTGTTGCAGGTCATACACAATTGTTACATGTCATACGCACTTATTACAGATAGATCGTACTCATGGCAGGGTCATATATGATCATTGCAGGTGATATGCACTAATTACACATAAGTTGTACTCAGAGGTCATACACACTCATTACACGTAAGTTATACTCATTACACGTAAGTTATACTCGTTACAGGTCATATGCATTTGTTGCAGGTCATACACACTTATAACACATAGATCATACTCATTGAAGGTCATACATGCTCGTCACAGGGTCATATGCGCTCATTGCAGGTGATACACACTAATTACACAGGTCATACATTCATTGTGGGTCATACATGCTCATTACAGGTCTTATGCACTCATTACATAGGTCAAACTCGTTTAACAGCTTATACGTACAGGTCGTACTCATTACGCAGGTCATATGCTCATTACTGGTCGTACCCATGCTGATGACATGATGTACTAACCCACGTGTCCCCTTTCCAGTGACGATGCCGGGTGCCAGCATAGGGGTGAACCTGCGGGTGACGGGGCACTGCAACCAGGGGGGGCGCAAGTACATGGAGGACGTGTTCAGCGTGGCCTACCAGCAGACGGAGGACGAGAAGGACCTGGAGTACGCCTTCTTCGGGATATTCGACGGCCACGGAGGGAGGGAGGCCGCCCTGTTCGCAAAGGAGCACCTGATGGACCAGATCGTGTCGCAAAAGGGGTTCTGGTCAGACTCAGACGAGCAGGTGACCAAGGCCATTCGGGAGGGGTTCATCGCCACGCACTACGCCATGTGGAAGGAGCTGGGTGAGTCGGATCCCTTTCAAGCAGATAGTATGCTGCATGTCCTTTGCGGAAAAAGATCGTTGCAAGCGTCTGGAGTGCAGCAGTCATTATGATTAGTTGGAAGTTATTTTTGCGTCACTGCTTGAGTCATGATAGCTGCTGCTTGCGAGAAGTACTCGCATGTTCTCACCAGAACGGATGATAACGGGCAGGAATTTTCAGTCCATTGCCGTATAACGAGATTCCTTGTTTTTGTCTAGTGCAGCAACAACTAAAGATTATAAAGTGGAGGGATTGAAATGCCTGCGAGTGATAACGTTTTTATAGAATGCTGGTGTTTTTTACCGTTAAGTTTAAAAAGTGTGAATCTCATCAGGTGACTTCAATGCTCGTCAGATTTGCAATTAATTTATCCCAAATTTCGCTGTGAAATTTATGCTGCCGTTTTGTTGAAGAACAAAATTACGTGGAAAATATTTGAGCTACAGTTGTTATTTATGGCTTGTCATAACTGGGAAGACAATTCTAATTCCTTTTTGTGATTAATGCAAGGTCTGATAACGTTATAACCGACATTCTTTTTCCTTCTCGGGTACAATTTGTCGTAAGTGTAAAGTCGCACTTTGAAGTAGTTCGAGTTCCAAATTGTTTTGCCCCTAGCCAAAGGTCGGATACTTTTTGATCAGACCTAGAAAATGTGCAGTATTGACCTTGAACCGAAAATTTTGGAAGCCCAATTCCTGAAAATTCAGTTTCTGAAATAACAATTTCTCAAGTTGAAAGGAATTAATTGGGTGAAATCCAACACCAATTTTTGTTTGCTCGTCCGAACGGTTGCAATCGCGCGTCTATTGGCTTTCCGTCTGGAATTGCTGAAAATTGTGTGCGCAAGGAAAGCAACGCAAATAATACAGCCGTTTTTGTTTTGTTTGCTCTGTTTATATTTGTCGGTTTTGCCTTCACCGAATTGCCCACTGGCTTATCCGGATGACATGGTAGGAGAGTCGACAGTCTGCATGCAAGCACACACTTGATCAGGAAATCAGTTGGGGGTCATCAATAGATAACGCATCCTGTGCAGACACTCCCACCATTAAATGACGTCGGGAACTGTTTGGAGACGGAAAAACCTCAGTTTGAATGGGCGTGGGGGGTGCAAAGGTTGAGAGCGTTTTACTCAGAAGAACGCATGTTTTGAGTGCAATATTTGAGCCGTGCCGTTGCGTTGTAGACACCACACGTGAATGCTGGTCTACGTCAAAGGAGGCCGGAGTATTTTGGCAAGGGAAAATGCCTGTTTGGCCTCCCAGCCCTGTCTGCCGTTTCTTTTTGGCACCTGCTCAGCAGGAGGGCTCGCAGCAAAAAAAGAGGAGAGCATGCTAAAAAAAAAAAGTGTGACGTCCTTCGTGTGTGTGTTGCGTCATGCGTTTGAATAATCAATTCCGAATGAGAAGAGGCGCCTTCCTTGTCTAAATGGTTTCAATCAGATTACCTTCCACCAGTTCCACCCACCTCTTCCTTCCTACAAATTCCTGCTGGGGGGTGCAGGAGCAAGATGAGACTTGCATGACAGCTGTTTATGGGTGTACAGGGGGTGCAAGTTGGGACAAGGTTTTCTGAAATTCCATTCATTTGGATGCCTTCCGGGAATAGTTTGGTGACAGGAGGGATTTACAGTCAGTCAAAAATAAGTGCATTGGGCTCAAAAGGTAGCCCAAACGGGAGTCTTGCTTCTCCGACATAAAGCCGCATTTACATGTGAGCGATGTTGGGGCGAAAATATGTTGTTACATCGCTGCGTGTCAACACAGCTTAATGAAAGCAATACATACATTCTACGTAGGAAAATATTTATTAAAAATAATTTCTGTATTTTCATTGCCGTATCAATTATACGAAATTACTTGCAGTATGTGCCTGAATGTAATTAAAAAGTAGTTTGTTCTCAATTTTTCCTGCCTTCTTTTGCAGAGAAATGGCCCAAGACGCCTTCCGGACTGCCCAGCACTTCGGGCACCACGGCCAGCATAGTGTTCATCCGACGTGGGAAAATCTACATAGGTCATGTTGGAGACTCGGCGATCGTCCTGGGATACCAGGAGCCAGGGGAGCTTCCGTGGCATGCGCGGCCTTTGACCCGCGACCACAAGCCGGAGTCGGCCCCTGAGAGCGAGCGGATCTCGCAGTCCGGCGGGAAGGTGGTGTGCAAGTCGGGTGTCCCTCGCGTCGTGTGGAACCGTCCCCGCCTGGGCCACAAGGGGCCGGTGAGACGGTCCACCCACATTGATGAGATTCCCTTCCTGGCCGTGGCCAGGTCGCTGGGTGATCTCTGGTCGTACAACTCCACCCGCAACCAGTTCGTCGTGTCTCCAGAGCCGGACGTGTGCGTCGTACCCATTGACGTCACAAGGCATCGCTGCCTGATTCTGGGCACCGATGGCCTTTGGAACATGCTCAGCTCCGAGGCTGCAGTGCATGCAGTACTAGCCGCAGAGAAGCACAACGAGAAGCGGATGTTGGGAGTGCAAGACGATGGGAAGGTTGGTACTTTGCATCAAAGTGAGGTCGAAGTTTTCCTTAACCGCAGTTTCCGACTTCTCAGGGCCAGGTGTGGATCAACCCGTCGAAGCGGCTGGTGGATCGAGCCCTGGAGCTGTGGAGTGCCAACAAATTCCGGGCCGACAACACCAGCGTGGTGACCGTCATGCTTGACCCCCCAGGTCCGCCCAGGTCACAGGTGAGATACCGTGTCCATGCATTACTAATACCAGTTTCTTCACGTCTGATTCATCACATGTCGCTACAGATGCTGCTAATTCGATCATTCATATTATGTGGAAGCGGCTTACGAAACGTGCTTTGAGAAGTCACTTGCATCACAATTGAATTACATTAGAACGGTGGAATAATTTCAATTTACAGCAGTATGATCGCACATCAATTAATTTTTCTGAAACAATGGAATAATTTCTATCCATTAACTTTGCTTGGAAAATAGAATACGTATATAATTCTATGATATTGATAATTACACTCTTGAAAGTCAAAATAATTTTTAAATAAAGTAGTTTGGAGTCTCGCTGCCAGACAGTTCAGGTAACGGTCACCTTTCTGCCTCTGCCACCCTCCCACCCTTCCTGGATATGCGGATATCTCGGCAGGTGTTGATGAGGCAGAAGCGTCAGAAGCTGTCACCGATCTCCAACCGTAGCCATAACCACCACCATAATCACTCTCCCAACTGCCCTTACCACCAGACGTCCTCAATGCCACGGCCGCCGCCGCCACCACCTGCCACCGTGGACGCCCCAGTGGTTGCAGCAGCCACTTCGATGTCTCCCTCCGATGACGACGAGGAGGGCCGGAGTGATGGGCAAGGCGCTGGTGATGTAGAATGCGGTCAAGCCGGAGCCGCCGTCGAGTGTGCCAGTGGAGCTGTTTCCGAGTGTGGTGCTGATGACAACACCGGAGCTGACAGTAAGCCGAGTGCTGATGAAAATCAGTGCGTCCAACCTGAGAAGAAGTGCGGCCAAGCTCCGGCCGACGGTCACACTGGAAGCAAGCTGAGCAACGCATTGATTGTAAAGCATGGCCAGAGTGGGGATGAGAAGGTGTGCAGTCCAGAGGTGTGCGACGTGAAGCATGCTGTCGAACCAAAGCCTGTGGAGAAGCAGAGCTGCAGTGGAGTGGAGAAGAGATGCGGCCATCCTGGAGCAGATACAGCCGTGCAGATCAACGAGGTGTCCAGTTCGGTGGACCCGCCGGTGCATCGCAAGCGGCGGCGCGGTGCCACACCAGGCGCATCCAAGCGACGCACCCGATCCGACACTGCGAGGAACCCAGGCATTGAACCCGCGGCACAGGAGGAGTCCGGAGCAAGCGACACCGAGAATCAACGTGCCGCAACAGCCGCCGAATCGTTGGTCGCCGCCACCACGTCGCTCCCTCTTGCAGAAGTTGGACCCGCGGCTCAAGGGCAGGCCCGCCGCCTTCTGCGTAGCTCGAACTGCAACTGTGATGGGCGGGTGACCCCTCCGCCATCCGCCGCTCCGACTCTCAAGACCCGCAACCTGAACGTGTACGTTGGTGTGAAGAGGAGGGCCATGGGACCAGAGGCACCGGCGGCGGTCGGAAAGGTTTCCCGTCGGCACCACCCTGGTAGTTGGAGGACGGTCAGGCCAATGGTCACCAGGAGTAAAATGAGGACGCTGAGGAAGTGAATATTTTTTTTACACAAATATTACCAATCATGTAAAAAAGAAGGCCCGTTAACTGACCGGTTTACAGCTCGCATTTACAGTGGGCAGTTCTATGTCTCTTTATTGTTAAGTTTTTTGTTGGTTGTTTACATTAGCTGATTGGCCCCCTTTTTTTTCCGGGGAAAGAAATCATGAACTGTAGGAGTTAGTCGAAGGAGATTTAATCGTGGTGATGAAAAATGTGTACAGTCAAGACATTTTACAGGCTGAACTTTAAAATATGTTTATTAGCGTATGGCAACACAGAGGTTAACCAGCTAAAATTGCAGCACTCTGTTTTTTTAAACGGCTGGCGGGATTGTACAGGGGAACTTTTTACAATTCTGCGGTGTTTTTTTCGTGGCACAAGCAGGAACATGCGGTTATGACCGCATTTGGGGGGGGGGGGGATTAGTAAGGATGCAATTGTTTTGTGTTTAGAGCGGCACGTATTTCCTTGCGATCAAGTTGCTTACAAGTCTTTCGAGCTAAACCGGAATTCTTGATTGTTGTTGACGCTGCGACTGTTTTGCGAGGAATTACGATCCGCTCCGTGCATTGGGTCGCAATGAGATGGCGCACTTGTTGCAGCGAAAAAGTACTGTTGGTATCTATCTGTACATAGAAATTACGCTGCACGTACTATTTCGCTGCACTTGTTTCCGATGCTGAACCATCATGTGACATGGAACTGCCCTGGTGACAATGCAACGTTTGGGGCCCCGAACAATACGTATAAAATCCGGTGGGAACTCTTCATGTGTAGTCATTAGGAAATTTTTAATTCCATTGTGAACCTTATTTTTACTTTATGTGAATTACGAGCAAGAAAAGCTGGTCAACTTGTTAAACCCATTGGGCGGGGAGGGGAAATGGCACGTTCTATTCAAAAGAGTGCGAGTTACCAATATTCTGACAGGAAATAATAAATAAAAGCATTATGAAGCTTTTACGTTTTTTGACGTGTCCTAGTTGTGTTCATGTTCCGCACCCTTTTTATTGTTGCCCCCTTCCCACCACGAGAAGTACAAAGCCATCGCAAGAGATAAGTCAATTGCATTGTTGAAGGTTTGGTTTTTCTTTTAAAAGAATAGTTTCCGTGAGCGGCTCGATGCTGATTGGAATTCTATCGCCTAACCCACTTTTTATTTTACATTGGCAAATTCGTGCGACTTTACGTTCTGGGAATCTATGAATATGTACAGTACAATGGATATGATTGTTGTAAATAGTATATTTTATTCTGCATATCCTCTGTCCAGTTTTGATTCCCAGGAAAATATTACCGGACGTCAGCTTGGTTTTTAATTTTTTCTTATTAGATTTGAAGTGTTGCGGATGTTTATTAGCTTCCAGGTTTTATGTAGCGATATTGTAGCGAGTGTGGAAATAGTATTTTTGTAACAGTTCTGTGCAAAAATTATGTTTGCGTTTCATGAAGCCAATGTTTTAAACGAGGTAAAAAGTAACGTCGATTTAGAGAACACGAATTGAATATATTTATTTGTGGGTGTCCGCAGGGAAAAAAAGATAATTTTGAAGCACAAATTGCATGTAAATATAGTTTGTAAAAGTTGTCCGTATTATGTTCGCAACCAACGTAGATTTGCAAATTCTGTGCTAATAATCATGGTGTATGCATTTTTTTCGACAATTATTTTCCATCGACAATGATTCCAGTTATTCGTGACTGTTGGGCGAATCGTTGTCTTTTCGTTTCTACTCAGCTGCGAATCATGAATTTATTTGGACCCACGTAATTTTACATGTGACGAACAAATTGGGTTGACCGAAGTATGCAACATTTTTTTTAAAACTTCCCTTGTTACCTCAACACTGGATTTTTTTTTTCTCTGTTTCTTGGATGAATTTGGTGTTCATCAATTTGTATAAAGTGAAAACAAAAAAAATAATAGAGTCAAATTTTTAATAATGACAATTGTTTTTTTCCCAAATATAATATATAAATAATAAAGATTATACAGAATACGACTTGATTTATTGTGATTTTTTTTTTTTTTTTGTCGGCAGCGCAAGATTGATGGTGACAAGTTTATTGATCTCGTACGGTGTAATTGAATTCTGGTTCGGTTTTGGGTAGTACATCCGGTTCGGTTGTTAGTTGGACAGGGTGTTCATCCGCATTTGGCTGTTCGCTGTACAGTTCGCCATTGGAGCTGTCCGAGGAGTTCCTTCCTTTGAAAACGGGATCAAAGTGGCTTTTGACGTGACGCACAAAGTTGGAGATGATCCACCGCTTTCCATCCCGTTTGGTACTCGTCTGTAATGGACAGGAATGAGCATTTTGTACGGTACGTCCAACTGTGCCGCACTTACTTGCGAAACCTGAGTACGTCCGTGACATATAGGACAGTTGACGTGCGCTGAAAGTTTAAGTTTCTGCCCGTCTGTTGTATCGGATGCTATGATTTCCACAGCCAGTTCCTCGCCCACACAGTCGGGCACGTACTTCATGAGCCATGCCGTAATTAGCTGCTGCACTTTACATCTCTCCTCATCCGGTCCGACAGACGCTGCTGCTGTATCCTCTGTGGTCTCCGCATGACTCCGCTTCTTCCGAGGCGGCTCAGCCCTCGTCTCCTTGAAGTACTCCAGCGGCTTCTGTGTGCAGTGATCCTTGATGGCCTCCAGCAGATGCATGTGTCCGGGAAGGATCTGGAACTTGTGCGGCCTCTCGTGGAATATCCCAAATGCAATCTTCATGTCCCCCTGCGGCACCAGGTCCTTCATCTCTGTCCGGGCGAACATGAGCATCTTCTGGACGTCCTGCGCGTCCATCAGCCTCACAGACACTGGGTTGTCGAACCCTGTGATGGACATCAGGTGCTTCAAGTACGGAGGCATCGTGATGTCCAGATCACGGCTTATTATGTCCCAAAAGGGGCTGTCCTCCATTGCCTGGAAATGATTACAAAATTGACTACACTGTGAAATCATGGAGTAATCAAGGCATGTAAATCTTGCTAATTACGGAGTGTAATCTGGGGGGCATACGGCAAGGCCTGGAAGAGCGAAGGAGACTACTGGTGGGAGCCATCTCGAGTAAGCGATGAGTGTAATCATGATGATTACAGTTTAGATCAGTCAGATTACTCGTACCTGTTACGTATGTGCCATCATCATTATGATTACACAGATTATTACTTGTCAACTAATGTATTCATCACGAAACTGTAATATCATCATGATTAGACTCAGACCACCGTGTCCTCACAGTCTCCATTGCCCTTCCAGGAGTTGTAATCATCCTCATGATTACACTGATTACTCTGTAACGATTGTAATCATCACGAAAAACTGTCATGATTACCCTGATTTATGCTAGTTACGGCAAGGTTACGGTATGTGTCCTTCCAGGCTTTGTGACCATCTTGATGATGAAGGACATGATTATCGTAATCATCTTGATAACGTGCTAGTTATTGTAATCATCATGACTATTGAATTACTCGGCAATTATTGTAATCATCACCAAACTTCAATCATCATTAGGCTAATTACTCGGCATTGCCAGTTACATGTACAAGTGCCCTCGTAGTGTCCTTCCAGCATCTTGATGATGATGGTCATGATTATTGAAATCATCATGATTACACAGATTACTCTGTAAGTAATCATGAAATTGTAATCATGATTTCAATGATTACTGGGTATTGCCAGTTAGTGTCCTCGTAGTGTCCTACTTCCAGGCTTTGTAATCATCATCATGATTACACTGATTTTACTGGGTAATTAGTGTAATCACCACCAATATGTAATCCGTTAACGCTGGTTATGTGCAGCCTACAGCGTAACAGAGACTGTGAGGCCACTGCAGCGTCCTCGCAGTCTCCGTTGCCCTTCCAGGCTTTGCAATCATGATTACACTGATTACCACACATATGGTAATCACCACGAAACTGTAATATAATCATATGATTACACTGATTACTCGAAAATTATTGTAATCATTACAAATCGGTAATCATGATTACTCAGTTGTGCGTAGTAGTGTATTCACAGTCTGCGTTGTCCTCTCTCCTGTAAGCATCGTCATCATCATGGAAATCATGAAATAGTCATTACTCTGCAGTTGTAATCATCACCAGCAAACATGATGAAGCTGTAATCGTCATGAACTCATGATGATTGGGGGACTCACTCTTCCGATGGGCTTCCTCTCCTCTCCAGTTGTGGTCTCCTCCTCCTCCTCTTGCTTGCGGTGGTCTCCTCCTGTGCTCCAGGCCTAGCCGGACTCCCCCCTGGATTACACCCTGATTACCCCTCCTGATTACCCTCGTAATTAGCGCCATTTTGTGTCCCGCCCTCCCCCACCCACAGCAGATGGCAGCACCGCTGGGACCCAACATGGCAGCCACATGAGTAATCACTTGAAATCATCATCATCAGAGAGAGACAGGAAAGGGTGTGGACACTTCTCCTTATCCGGTTGAGAGGACACTTTGAGGACACTCCAACAATGCCGGTGAGTGCAACGTTTTCATGGAGGGTACAGTATGAGTGTGTACATTTGCACTGTGCTTGTTGCAGGCGTACCACTCCCAGTACCTGCACCCCCCTGCGCTGGTGGGGAACATCGCAATGCTGCCCCTCCGCACGCAGTTCAGGGGGCCAGCGCCAAAGGACAACGGGGACATGGACGTCATAGACGAGGCCATGAACTACTTCAAGGCTAACGTCTTCTTCCGCACTTACGAGATCAAGGTTGGTACGGCTCACCTTTGCGCCCTGCGCTGCTCTCACATGCGCACGTTATACGCAGAACGAAGCGGACCGTCTCCTGATCTACATCACGCTGTACATAACGGAGTGCCTGAAGCGCCTGGTGAAGACGTCCAACCGCAACCAGGGAGGGCAGGAGATGTACAGCCTGGCCATATCCAAGTTCGACATCCCAGGGGAACAAGGGTTTCCGCTCAACTCCGTCTACGCCAAGCCTGCCACCACGCAAGAAGCAGGTACTTGATCGCTCCTCGCTTCCAATTCCAGAGGCGTAACGCTTCGGCTTCTATTTCCAGACCTGATGCGCCAGTACTTGCTCCAAGTGCGGCAGGAGACGGGGAACCGCGTGTGCGACAAGGTCTACCACACGGAGGACGGGAAGCCCTCCAAGTGGTGGCTCTGCTTTGCCAAGAAGCGCTTCATGGACAAGTCCCTCTCAGGACCTGGACAGTGATACCAGCCATTTGATAATAATTGTTATGTGCGTCTTGCTTAAATCGATTCAAGAGCGGAAACTGCCATTGTTACAAGTACGCCCCCCCAGTAAACAAGTTTAAGGCTGTTGCTTACATGTGAGCGACATAATCAGCGATGAGCGATGAAGCCAATTGTTTGCTTCCAAAACGCGATTGTTACTTTCGCGCCAAACAATTGGTTTCATTGCTGATCATATCGTTCACATGTAAACACAGCCTAAAAATCGCATATATCCGAGATACAAGAATGAAAGTTGTTGTCTGCATGCTTGTGGTAATTAAGAATAATAAATAATTACAGTTTTATTGTGGCTCGGTGTCGTCACTGAAATCGGTGACATTCAGGCAATTTTCCATAACAGTTTCTTTATTCTTTAATTGACAGGTATACAAAACGGAATTGAGACATATTTACTTGTTACACATGCTTCAACGAATAGTTTAATTCACAAGTAGTGAGTTTGGTAAGCAGATGTAATTAATTATATCTGAATTCTCTAACAATACGTTACATAACCTTCCGTACATTGGCCGCAGCTTGATTATTCACAGTTGCGCTTTAAGTTCTCATGACCGTTCTCAACATGAACTTATCAAGCATGCGAGCCGCTTGACCCTTAGTGCATCTGCACCTTTGCCCTGATGGCAGCCCTTTTCCCCGTGACGGCCTTGAACCCTGGCTTGACCTGGGTCACCGTGTATTTGGAGAGGCAGTCCTCGCACTGTAAGAAGAGCAGACGTGCCTCCTTCTGCAGGACAGTGTTTGCCGAATGGCATGTGTGGCAGGTGACGTACTCCCGGATGTACCTCCGCAGCACCGTCTCCATCTGCATCTGCTGGAACCTCCCTCGCACCACCAGGCTGTTGTTGGAGTCCACCGATCCCGTGGTGCCCAGCTCGGACAGAAAGTAGTCCAGCAAATGCTTGGGCTTCCGATGAAGAGCCTTGCAAGCCTCCCAGAAGTTGACCATCGCCGTCTTCTTGCTGCCAATTCGGATGACCTATTGAGAAGGATGTGATTAGAGCGTACATTGGGGGGGGGGCAAGACAGGGAAACAAACCTGTGGCGGACGCATGACAAACTTCTGGTTGACTCCGGACTTGATATTTGGGTTCTTCTCGCGCATTGTGTCGACTGCGCGCTTCAGTAGCTCATCGTATGTGTAGTCCTCGTTACCATCCCGGCACCAGCCTTCCGCCTCGTCTCCCTCCGTCTTGTAACCGGAATCCAAGAACAACTCGTCTGCACAGTTCCTCTTCCTCCGCTTCTTCTTGGATCCTAAAAAGTCCAAGTCCAAACTGGACAGCACTGAAGCCACCTTGTCCACATCCGGCTCCACGTTCTCCTTTCCGCATGTCTCCACAGCCTTCCCCATGACACTCTTCTTCTTCTTCTTCTTAACCGACATATCAAACGTAACTTCCTCCATATCTGCAAGTACCTAAAAAGTACATGCAATTATTGACAGTTGTGATGCAACTTGTGAAACACACTGTTGGTGTTACATCATTTTTGAATTATCCTTACTAATTGTTTTAATTTTTTTTTGGCTAGCATTCAAGTGTACACGGTACAACAGTATGTTCTGCACTCACCTGAAGTCTTGCTCTTGGGACACCCCCAAAAATTGCTTCAGAAGAATCTTCAGATCGCTTCAGACCTGTTTGAAAGTGTTCGATTTGCGCGCCTTTATAACTAACATTTTTAAAAATAAAGCATAAAAAGGTTAATAACCTCAATATATGTATGAATATAAGTAATGTAATTAACAAATTATACACACGTTATAATTAGCTAATTAGTTTGAGCAGGTTTTTTTTGCGGTTGGCACCATTGGCATGTAATCCAAGATGGCGCCGATTCGTTCCAAATTTTTGTTCTGAAGCTGAAATTTCCAAGTTTCTGACGGGTAATTAGACGTGTAATTAGACACCAGGATTACTAGAGTCGGATACAGGACATGCCAGCCATGCTCTGTACTGTCAGCGAGAGTAAGTGAGGCTCAGGTGGTTCGAAACATTTGTTGTTAACTCTATGGTTTTTCTCACACAGAAATGTTCTTCCAATGCAGCAGCTGGGGTTGACATACGTGGCCTGTAGGACCATGGCATCGTTTGGTGTGAGGGTGAAGAAGGAGGAAGAACTGGAGGAAGATGGGAGCGTAACGGTGGAGGAGACATGGCAGTTGACCCTGAAGGAGGAGGCTCCGTCACGCTTCGTAGAAGACACGCTGCGGGAGATCAAGCAGGAGGGAGCGGAAGAGGAGGAGGAACAGATGGTGGTGGACACGTGTGGCGCGGTTGACGACCAAGATGACCCATTGGGAGTCTTTTCCGGAATAATCAGTGGGGTACGTCCAGCTGAAGTATTGCAATGGTGATTAAAACAAGCTCAGTTTTTCTGATTCACTATTTCAGATCGGGTCGGAGACCACTGAAGATGGAGTAGGAAAGAAGGGGAGCTGCCGTTATTGCCAGCAGAAATTCCGCAGTTCAAGTGACTTGAAAACTCACATGCGAAGTCATGCTGGGAAAACAACATTTCAGTGTGATATGTGCCAGAAATACGTTCCTTGTCTAAGCAAGTTGAAACAGCACATGCGGATTCATACGGGAGACAAGCCATTTAGTTGTGAGGTGTGCCTGAAAAAATTTCGCAGTTCAAGTAATTTGAATGTTCACATGCAAATTCATGCGGGAGTGAAACCAATTCAATGTGATGTGTGCCAGAAAAAATTGTATCACACGAGGAATTTGAAACGGCACATGCAAAGTCATGTGCGAGAAAAACCGTTTAATTGTGGTGTGTGCCTGAAAATATTTCGCAGTTCATGTACTTTGAAAGTTCACATGCAAATTCATACGGGAGACAGGCCGTTTAATTGTGACATGTGCCAGAAAAAATTTGGTGATTCGACAAACTTGAAATATCACATGCAAAGTCATACTGGAGAGAGACCGTTTCAATGTGAGGTGTGTAAGAAAACTTTTCCTCTTGCAAGGAATTTGAAATGACACATGCAAAGTCATAACGGAGACAGGCCATTTAAATGTGAGGTGTGCCAGAAAAAATTCGGTGAGTCAAGTAGTTTGAAATATCACATGCTATGTCATACGGGAGAGAAACCGTTTCATTGTAACATGTGCCAGAAAAAATTTCGCTGTTCCAGTCATTTGACATTTCACATGCGAGTTCATGCAACGGAGCATGTATAATTACTGTTGAGTCGTGCAATAAGAAATTAAGTAATTCACCATCATGAAATGTGTGAGATTGTGTGGAAAGGTTTGCTTTCATTTCACCAGTACCATAATTATGTGAATGAACCATTTTTGAATGTTTCCGCGCCAGTGAGGACATGTATGGGTTGCACTATAAGGAGTTTGTGGGAGACGGCGACTCCAGTGTCCATAAAAACCTCCTGGAGCGTGTGCATTACGGCCATTTAATTACAAAAATTGAGTGTGCCAATCACTGCGTTCGGAATTACACCGGCATCTTCACAAATTGGCTGCCAATACAAAGTTGGACTGCAAAGGCAGGAAGAGACTCCAAGGCCTCATACCACGCCTTACAGCTGCAGCACGTGGAGCCATCGCTAACTGTGCTGCGGCGGGGGAGAGCATTCAACAATTGCAGGAAGACTTGCTGTTGAATGGGCCCAGCCACGTTTTTGGCAACCACGCCAAATGCTGAGAGTTGTACTGCAAGAGGAAAGACTTGCTAGAGGAGAATCATGTACCGGAAGTGAAGACGGCCCGGAAGATCTGGCAGACATTGAGAAATCAACACGGCAACAAAGTCAGTTATGGGACACTCACCATCGTCCTTGCTTAACGGCGTCAAACTTCGGCGAGGTATGCAAAAGGAAGAAAGACAGACCTGGCGGACCACTCGCCAAGAGACTGCTGAGTTCGTCCAAAGTTTTCATCCAAAGTAGAAAAATGTGAGCTTAGCGAGGGTTTTTCTAGTCAATATTTAATGACACATGCTTCGTATTCATGTATTTTATTCATGCATCAAGACAGACTAATTTAAAAAAAGGTGAACATATGGACATGGACATGACGACAAAATAAATATTAATTAAATGCTTACGTCGGGCTTGACTACAACTCGTCACTGTCTAGGCAATTGCGGCTTGCACAGAGTTGGCCACACCAATTATTACGTGCAATCCCCAGATGTTGCGTACATTTCGACCAAAGTTGGAGCGTATTGCGTAAGAGTAGTTGCGTATAATATTTGCAGAAATTCATTCTTCAAGCAGTAGAGTGGTTAGCGACGTGTGTGTAAAAACTTTTTGGCAACTATTCCTGTATTATTAGGAACATTTTACATATATCGTAAAGTCATGGAACAAGTCATGAAGCATTGCTGACGTACTGGAAAAATATTAGTGGCAACAATGATAGTTGCGTAAAAGTATGTGATTCTCTGCTGGTCATTTCCCGACAATACTACAATTATTCTAACCTCGAAAATGCACAGGAATATTCTGCGGAGACAAAGCTCTTTGTGTACGCACTCCCATGAGCTAGTTCGTACCACCTAGCAGTACATCTCTCACAAGCCTACGTTGTATAGCACCTGCTGATGTATATCACAGAGGAATTTTTTTAACAATTAATGAACAATAGCTCTCTCACACATATCTCTCGATGGATGCCTGCAAGCATCCTACGTGAAGGACAACTCTGTGCGAGCCAGCAACAAACAAGTTAAAACGATCCTTAGTCAGATCCCAAAATCACATGTTGTCATCAGCTGATCAGTCGGCTCAATCGGCCGATAGTCAGGTAGTGTCGCTGTGTATGCTGATGCTGGTCATGTCGTGGCAGAGACGAGACTCGCTCATGTCCTCGGCCAGGACCTCGATTATATCCAGGAGGAGGTCCCTGCTCAGCGTCTTTATCCTGGAGAGTCTGGCAACCTGGAACGGGACACGGTGGACGTTGAAAATGAGGTACGGATCAAATTGTGCCCCGATATTTACCTTTGGAAAGTGATGCACAATCAGGTTGAGGGCATACTTCTTCATGTCCTGCGCCTGGATTCGATCTGCAGCTTCCAATATTTGGATCACGTTCTCGGAGGTGACGTTCATCTCGAGGTTTTGCTTGCAGAATGCCTGGAAGTATTCGATACGATATGCTCAATTCGTCAAAACACAAGTGCGGTACATCTGTTTAGGGTTCCTCGTAAATGCAAAGCGCTCTCGGAAAGTTCCAAAAGCAACGTGAAATGGTTCTGTTCTGTTTTCTGGAGCGTGATGCTTTCATAATGAATGAGCCACAAACCTGCAGCCGATTGTTGGTGAAGCCATAAAAGAACGGGGCGCTGAACAAATAAAGGGAATCTTCTGGAGGCATGTTGACTTCTCCGTAGTAGATGTACCGCATCAACGAGTCGAAGCTCTGCCTTGAAGGGATCATCTCGCCAATCTGAATCTGAAACAATCGTGACGTTAATCATACAAAATTTAAGAGATAATCATCTCAAGTATTGTGCTACGACAACAGCTGACTGATGACGACGCGAGAAATTAAAGTGTCTAAATTACATGAACAATGTTGTCTTCCGGCATGAAGGAACGAAACATGGCTTCGAAGTAGGAGCACCTCGCAGCCAGTATCGCCTTATGGGCAGGAATCGGAACACCGTCCAACATTAGCGTGATGTCGCAGAAGTCACGTCCAGTCGACTTCAGAAACAGCTCCATGTCCTGTTCCAGCGACGTGCCTGCACCAAACATGATTATTCACCTGGAAGTACACATTCCGCCAAGTACTTACCGCATGAGTCGAACTGCGGCTCAGTGATGACCCTGGAGTGTGGCATCTGCCTCCTCCGAATGATCTCCACCATCAAGGGCTGGTCTAACGTCTCAAACTCCTTGCTCATCACAATCTGGGTGTAGTTGGTGTCTTTCACCACAAACTTCAGGCAGAATTCCTTCAGAAAGTAGAGCTTCAGGTGGGACGCATTGCAGAGGGCCTCCAGAACATTGTGGTGGTTGATGGTGGCTTCGAGGTACTGGATGCACAGCTGCTCCAGGCGTCGCATGTGGAACTGGAAAATGGGCAACGTTCGTAGTTAAAAATTTCGTATGTTTCAATGGTCGATCTATTGTAGACCTTGCACATGTTGGAAAGCAAGAGTACCTGCACGGCCAATCTGTATACGTCCATCATTAGAAGCACGATCTTATTGCACGCAGGTTCCTTGCCTGAAAGTTCACGCTTGTTAATATTCATGCTCATGGCCTAATCGAGTCGGAACTGACTTTTTCCAGTGGGGTCAATCCTATCCGTGTAGATGTAGTTCAGCACCATCTGGAATGCTTCGGGTACAGCGTCCTTCAGATGCACCTGAAGCGCAGGAAGGTCCTTGCTGTTCAGACTGCTGTTGCTGCTGTTGCTGCTCTTCTCGGACGCTCTGTCTCTGGTCTCTTTGGCTTGTCGCACTTTGTTCCGCAGCCACTGCGATCTGGCCGAGACCAGTGCGATGTGCGCACCCACTTGTACTTCCTCCGACCCAACAGTGAACTCCACGTCCTGCAACTGCTTGCTCTCCAGCAGCTTCCCGAAGTCCTCTTGCAGCGTGCATTTCGGATAGCACGAAAACTGCGGGTTGAAATGGGTCAGTGAAGGGCCAAGTATGACAAAATAATGTGAACGCACCTGAAATCTGTACATGTCTCCGCTCCTGACGTTGTTGTCGACAGTTCCGCCAAAGACATACATTGCATCCCCAACAACGGCAGCTGCATGAAAGAGCCGCCCTGACGGCACCTGCGAGTCGGCAGCTGGCTGGACAATATACCACGTCTGGCTGTCCAGGTCGTAACAGTGAAGATCATTCGGAAGGGTGCTGTCTGCAGCTCCTCCAAACACGTACAGATGACGGTCAAACGCCACCATGGTGTGGCCATAGCGGCGGGTCGGAGGTGGCGGTGCGCCACGGAGTATATGCTCAGTGGAAATACGTGTCCAGCTATGGCGTCGCATTATTAGTACAAGTTCAACGGTCCCGTAAAGTAAATGTCTTACAATTTCTCTCGGAAGTGGAACTGGAAGAGGCTGTTGGTGATCTTAGCCCCACTCTGCCCGCTGAACACGAACATAGAGTCACGAGCAACGGCCACTGGGAAGTTGCAACATGTGGGCGGACACTCGCCCCCTTGCGCCACCTCCTCCCAGCACTTACTATCGCCCTGGAAAAAAACTCATAAGCACACCGGACAGATGGCCATAAACTGACGGCATACCTGAAGCGATATGGTCCACATGTCGTTCAATCGAGCATTCCCATCGTATCCAGCAAAGATCCAGAGCTTCCCGTCGTACACAGCGCTGCCGTGAGCCGACCGTGGGACGGGCGTCCTACAAACATGATTATAGCAACGGCAGTACCGCGAAACCGTAAAGTGCACTTACTTTCCAGCAAATTTCCACTCGGTCCATTGCCCCGTGTGAAACTTGTATTCGAAAAGGTCATTCTTGTTGGTCAGATTGGAGTTGGAATGGATGTCGCCCGTGTAGCCTCCAAACACAAACATGGAATTGTTGTGAACCTGCCGGGAAAATATCATCAGGCACCTGCTCTTTGGTTTACGTACTATAAAAATGTCTCACCACTGCGGAGTGGTGATATCGTGGCGCGGGAGGCGACCCGGTGGAGAACGCTCGCCCCCACGACTTCTCCTTGACGTCGAACCTCAGCAGGTCATTCAGCATGCTCTTCCCGTTGTCCCCTCCAAACACGTAAATGGCCTCCTTGTACGCAACCACCGTGTGCTTGCTCCGCCTGCAATTAATCCACACCTTACAACCTCCCCTAGTTACGACAACACGTGTCCTCACCTGGCCCCGACAAACTCGTCGCACTCCGGCATCATCCTCCAGCGATGCACAGTCTCGAACGGACCGAAATCTAAAGTGAGACACTCTGCAGACTCTGGCCACCCATGCTCAAAGTCCATCTGCAACGGCTGGGCCATGGCCATGGCTCATCCTGAAAAAGGATGCTCTTTAAGACGTGCCTGACAGGTGCTGTTTTCACCACTGATTAATTAATTAGTGAGCGGTGGCAGCTCGTTAAGTCTCCCATGGAGCATTCATAATGCGACATATTGGACACCCTCAGCGATGCTTTTGCAGTTGGTGCAGTTGTTCCTTTGTGATTAGTACACACTAATTAATTAACTGTCATTTAATTAATTTAATTAATGAGTAATGTGACAGCACCATGCGGAACACTCTTGTGCGGAAGGTGCTGCGGCTTAATATTTCCTAATAAGCAGCAGTCACTACTGATCTAATTAGACGCACTGCATGCTCCTTACTCTATTAATTGGTTGATTAATTAACAAGAAATTAAGAGCAGAAGAGAGAGACATTCTCACCCACACACTAATCAAGTAAAACAAACGATCGATCGAACACTGATGATGCTATCGAGCAACTATCGAGTATGGACTCAGCTGCTACGCGACATCGCCCCCCTTGTTTTTAAATCGGCTATAACAGCTACATGAATAAAGCAGCGATTTGTAGCAGTTCAAAGTTCAAAAATATGAATGTTGGGAAAGTTTATTGAAATTGTTTATTGTAATGGTCATATTGGGGGACCGCATGAAGTACAATTCCTAACATTGGGAGCGGTATTCGCAGATGACGCTGAAGAGTAAGTTGCAATTCCGGTTGTTCCAACGGTACTGGAGGCCTCGAGCCAAGGTGGCCACGCAGTGCTGGATCCCTCCAGGGGCGTTGGGCTCCCCATTGTTCCAGTAGAAGACTTTCATTGGGGAGAAGGAGGAGAGCCAGTACCAGTTGAACTCGTGGGTCGTGTCGTAACCTCCGATCCAACTCTGCCCTTGATGGTTGGCTGTCAATAAACGAAACATGTTTACAGTGTCAGGATATGTAGTACAGAGCAGAAGACGTGAAGCCCAAAATGATGCACCCTGTACTTTTCCGAACATTATCGTGCACTTTCTGTGACATCCTGTACTTTTCCCAGCATTATAGTGCAATTTTATTTGGGACACCCAGTCCAACTACAGGGTGACCCAAATGTCTGGACACATAATAAGGTGGCCAGTTGTGTACTCGTACAAAAATATTGGCGCAGCTAGCTGTGTGTATCACATGACATAAAGATGAAATTATCACTGCGACGTACCGTGCCTGGCAGGGCCACAAGACAGTCATTGTGCATTGCTATACGTACTTGTCAGAAGGTACGAGTTGACTGCGGACAGTTCTTGGGTAGTCTCGAAGGCGACTAGGTCACCTCCGAGTGCCCTGCAGTACTCCGAACCCCGGTACCAGTTCATTCTCTTAACTCCGCTGAAATGGTAGCATCCCGTTGACAGTCCGATGTACTGGCTCTGGCACTGCGGGGCACCTTCTGTACTGTTGTCTGCTGACGGTACAGTTCAATTCAGTCGTACAGTATGCAACGCGCAGTATTCGAAATAATACGTACCTTCGCTACCTGCAACTGCTGTGACCAGAAGCAGAAGTAGAAACATTTTGTTGTACACACCAGACTACCGACAACTTATCATACCTTTTATACCAAGTTTAATACTGACTTGTACTTATCAGTCTGTACACATGACCCAGAATAGCTCAAGTACCTGTCCACATATGCTACACCAACTGTTGGCAGTTGACTGATAAGATTTGTGTGTACAAGATGGTCAGTTTTGACAATGAATCCGGTCCAGTCTGCCCGCGACAGGTATTGCGGTACTGTTGAACCTGTCCACTTGAGATGATAGTGAGCCGTGCTATAAAAGCAACGCCTTGGGCCGGATTTATGGTCAGCAAGATGAAGGCACTAACCACTCTTCTGGTGGCTTCCATCGTCGCAGTGTCTGCTGTAGGATCATACACGTACTGCCAGCGCCCATTCATCAACATCGGTTCAGGATGCTACCTGTTCAGCGGAGCAGCCAAGAAGTTCAGCTGGTTCGGTGGTGCAGAGTACTGTGCTGCATACCAAGCAAACCTGTTGACCATCGACGACGCAGCTGAAAATGACAACATAAAGCAGTACCTCCGTGCATGTAAGTACACTTTTAAATTGAGGACGTACCGGTGTGTTTCATACCCTATTTTACAGCTGGTTGGCAGACCACTAGCTTCATCGGTGGGTATGACCTAGGCCACGAGAGAGAGTGGCGTTGGTTGTCCTCCTTCGCTCAAATGGCCTTCACCGACTGGGCACCCAAACAGCCGGACAACCAGGGAGGTAACCAGCACTGTCTCTCCCTCAGTGGACAGTACGACTTCAAGTGGGAAGACTCCAGGTGCTTCGACACAAAGAGCGTCATCTGCAAGGCTATCCAATGTTAGGGAATAAAACCAGTTCTTTCCGTAACCATTGTTTATTTTTTCATCCCCCATACCATACTGGAGACAATTTAGTAAGCATCGCAGTATGCAGCCTGAGTGTTGACTCCGCACCTGTTCTTGTTCCTCGCCATCTTAAGGTAACCCTTGTCACCCCACCAGACACCCCAGCTGTTCTTTAGCAGCCAGAAGTCCTTCCCTTCTTCGTTCCCATAGCCAACGACAGTCACAGCATGGGTCGTGCTGTTAGGACAAGACACGTCATCGTACACGCCTGACTTGTAGTGCTGGAAGGACTGCATGTGTGCGTTCAGGGCGACTGCGATCGGACCATTGCTTCCAACCTGAAGCCTCATTTGCTCTTCGTCTCTTTCGATCACCCCAGGGTTTGATATTTGGGCTCCTACATACTTACGTTGGTACACGCAATATTGTTGCTGCAATAAGACGATCAGAGAATGTGTCGTAATGTCAGTTATTGTGTTGTACCTTTCCGATATAAGGATAGGTGTCCCAGGTCATCAAGCTGTACTCCAGAAGGTACTTGCTCATTACTCGGTATGGCCATCCTCCGTTGCATCCACCTTCCTTCATATCGCAGTCCACTATTTGCTGAGCGCTAACAAAGAGCAACATATCAGATCACACAATACCTGCCGTACCGGTACACTATGGCAAACCTTAGATCCTGCGGAGCTCGGTTCCTGCTGATGGCCTGTCGACTCTCAATTGTTGCTGCTGTCGCAAAGGCATAGCAGGACCCGCATTGTTCCTGGTTCTTCACTCTGGTCACAACACCTTTGGTCCTCCAGTCAATCTGAATTCACCAATTAATTATTTGCTAATAAATTATAATTACACAGTTGCTCGTAGCGGATACTTACACTGTCTGAAGCAGGAGTTGTGTACTTCAATTCCGTTGCTTTCAGTTTCATAACGTCATGGTTGAAGCATGTGGTTGTCTCACGGAATTCTTGGTTGGTCTGTAGGTGAAAATAATTAGTGACGAATGACATGAGCAACACACCGGACTTACCAGGTCAGTGAATGGTCCAAGACCCAGTGTGAAGGAGTGTAGTCCACGAGCCGCTTCCAGGTTGTGTTTGGAGATGTAAGCCAGGTTGTCCTCCCAAATCAGACGACGCTTCGCCTCATCCTCCAATGACTGGTACTCCCTCTTGTACACAATCTGAAATGCAACAAGTCGTACAACAAAAGGTACGGTCGGTATGGCAGTATCATTACCTTGTAAGCTTCCCAATCAGAGTTGTACACCGAGTGTGCCTTCCGAATTGAGACGCAACTGGCCGAAGCCACCAGCAGGAACAGAATTACGGTGCTCATGGTATGGCACTATGCATTGTTCAATCCGGTTTGGATTTATATACAGCTTAACCCAAATACATATACCGGTATCTCTGTAAGTGTATAGTGTATTTACTATTTTGATAAATAGAGTTCATAAAGTGTAATGACAGATAGTGTGACATAATCACCTGCCGACGCCACAAAACCTGCACAATGTGTACACACCATGTAAAATAGTGTTTTACTACAGTAGGCTATACAAAAAAAACTAAATATCAACTACATTAAAATGTTGGGCAACTTGGTCACTGTGCCCTGCGGACAACGGTGTTCCTGTTCCCCTGCCACTCTTCCTCCGCAGCTTCCGCACAGTTCCGCTTCCTCATCAGCCAGGCCGCAGTGGCTGTTGAGCTGCTCGAAGAAGTTGCGGATGACCTGCTCCTTCTCCTGCCAGGTCATCCCCACCCACACGTCGTCTCGTGTCTGGACGGGCGTCTTCTTGGCCACTCCAAGCCGTACACCCCACTTCTTCTTCGGCATCTCGACCAACTGTGACCCAGAGGTGGTTAGTTGACACGCTGGGAGCACCTTTGGCGCAGGGCTCTTCCTTCGTCTGGGAGATTTCTTGTGTTTGGCTAGATCAGCACTTGTCCTGCAATTAAACGCATGGTCA
Source organism: Catajapyx aquilonaris (assembly GCA_000934665.2). Classification (NCBI taxonomy): domain Eukaryota; kingdom Metazoa; phylum Arthropoda; class Diplura; order Dicellurata; family Japygidae; genus Catajapyx; species Catajapyx aquilonaris. Next base: position 77,539 of record KZ538255.1, read on the forward strand.
TTCAATAGTATTAGACACCGGATGAACTCTGACCTCTCCCGCTTGGCTTGCTCCCTGGCGTAGACGAGAGCGTTGAGCAGGAAGGCCCTTGCGGTGCTGTCCGAAGCCTCGGAGTCGGCCTCCTTCACGTATGCTCCTTGTACAGGTATGGTGTTGGTGCTTGAGTCTTTCTTGGGCACCTTCCCCATCCGCACCATGATCCTGCTCTGGACCCTCTGCACCTTGCCCTGCCACACGGCCCTGTCGTCCAGGAGGCTCTTGTGCAAGGCCTCTCTCTGGGCCTTCTTAGACTGCAGGTGGTCATTCAGCTCCTTCTCCAGCTTCTTCACCTGCACTCCCAGCTAACAAAGAGCGTCAAATGAAACCGCTGGACACCCCCAATGCCATCGTTACCTGCATTATCTTCTGTGTCATCTCCGACATCTGACTCAAGTTCTTGGCCAGTTTCTCCTTCTGCTGGTCCGTCTCCTTCTTGATCTTGTCGTTCTTGTAAGTTAACACTTCCAGTTTCTGAGAGTCCACGCCGTCGTCCTGCATCATGTCTCGAACCATGATTGTCAGCGTCAGGTTCTGCTCGTAGAAGAAAGACGTGGTCCCCTTCATGTCCCTGCGGTTGAATTCTGTTATTAGGAGAAACAGTAGAAGAGTTCAGTTCAACAGAGAAGTGGAGGAACTGACTCTAATGCACTGAGGAAGGCCTGTCTGACCACGATGTCTGCTTCCTTCTCTGAGGACTTGACCATCCGTCGCTTCTCGGTCAGACACTGATCCTGGACCAACTGAATCATGTTCTGATGCTCCTCCTTGGCCTCCTCCACCGAATTGGTCAGCTGCAAGCAATAGATATGGAGGTCAACTACGTTCTACTTACAACCTTAATGTGGAGGAATTATTATCATACCTCTTCGACCATGGCGACGACAGTGTCCTTGTTGGCGATGAAGTGTCTTCCGCATTTGACCTGGGTACGTAGTGCAGCCATCTCTTCTCTTTGAGCAGTCACAGTTTGGCGAAGTTGCAGCATCTCCTCCAGTATCTTCTTCCTGGTGGAATTTGCATCCGCCCCTGCGAACAACGAGACCATCAGAACACGCTGGATCCATCCGCATTGTCTCTGATCTTACTGAATGACTCGCAGTGCCTCTGGGCTTCGACCACCATTTCCCTTAGCTCCGTCTGGTACCTCAGATGCTGCCTGCTGCTTTCAACAGAGTTCCAGTCTCTTTCCATGCAAAGAGTGGCCAGCTGCTGATGCAGTACCTCGTTATCCGCCTTCACCTCATCCTCGCTTCCCCTGAAAAAGACAGTATAATGTTTGCGGCCAACTGATGCTGCGTTATTACTTGTAGTCCTGGTTTAGCTGGAGGAGCGTGTTGAGTCGAGCTGACATCATACGTGTCCTCTTCTGCAGATCCAGAATTTCAGCCTGTTGCTCCTCAGTTGGCTTAGCCCTCCTTGTCTTGGTACTATTTTGAGGAAATTGCATGTACAGCATATGACTACTACACAGTGTAACACGTACATTGGCGCTTCCGAAGACGTGGTGTCGCTGGTGCTGGCTCCTGTCTTCTTGCTCCTGCCTGCTGACTTTTTTCTGCGGTCACCGCCACTCTTAATGGATCTGTCCTCACTCTCGGCAGTCCCAGTACTTTCGGTCGACGGCCTCCTGGAGGTGGGCTCCATCACTGGACTCTTACCGACAGGCCGAGGAAAGTGCGAAGGATCCCAAGAGAAGTGGGACGCCTTCTATTCTGTAGAACATAAAATTGAAAAACACAACATATCCACGGTAACGTTTCATAACAGTCAATGCCAATTGTTGTAACAACTAGTTACTCAGCAATCAGGATCAGTTGTCTAACGCAGTACTTGCAATATTAGTGATGAGAATACCAACAAATTTTATTCAGAAGAATACTCTGTACAAAAGTTTTTGGTCTCATGTTCAGGACGCAAGAAGAAAGAGGAGCCCATTTGTTTTTTTTTGTTTTTAAAAAAAGGTGATGGCCTCCAATAAAAATCACACGCATTTTCTGTCGAAGAAGTGGTCAAATCCTTTCAGGATCTTCTGCAGTGCTTTTCCGGGACAGCAGGTGTCGGACAGTTGTCTGTGTCCGGCCAACTTGTACTTGGGATGCAGGTAGCCCTTGTCGAGACCGCAAGCCAAGAGCGACTTCAGAGAATCCAGCTGCTCCTCGGGAGGCGGCTCACCTACGGGAAGGGTCATTTGTTAGCATCAAATAATAATAATAATCATTGTGAACGTTCAGAACACTACGACAGACAATTATGTACACATATAGTGCAAGGAGATTTCCGTCCGATTGAAATCTGAAATGAATTTGCACTCCCTGCACCTTCTGGTTATCGGCCGCAATTTTGCAGAATTCCGTACGGTAGCTAGTCTGCAGATATTAAGCCATATTACGCACAATATGTACACTTTACAAACATTACCTACAGTAACGGCACATTTAAAAAAATGCATGTGATGCTGTGAATGTGAGTGACATGTAGAAGACACACCGAACAGAGTGACGCCAACTAGACAAACACTAGGCACACCAATACAGTAGTGTAATAGGAGAAGAGCAAGGTGACAAGTACTGTGTTTGTGATGTGTGTAAGCTGCGGAGATGACTTTCACATTTATAAGAGAAAATACATTGAGGAAACTGAGAGAACGATCTGACGTCATCAAGGTTTCCATTGAAAATAACCTCACAGAACAACAGTGTCAACAAAAAGCAACAATGGAACAAACGATGACGTCAGATCGTTCTCTCGTTTTCCGAACATGATGTCAATTTATTTCTAGAGTAATGAGAGAAAGCCGTTTGCATTAACGGCAGATATTCTGAAATTCCAATGAACTCAGCTCTTTTGCGATGTTACCAACACAGCATTTCAGTTGAGACGTTAACAAATTTTGTACACAGTGCTAAAGAGTGCTGTAAAAGTGTGCTTGTGAAAAGTGTCAGTTGTGAAGCATACACAGGTATACACAGACGCAGTTAGAGAGAGGAAAAAAAGCCTGTGAGACAGCAATGATTAGGAGTCACACCGAAAACAAACAACCACAACCAACGAGCAACACTTCTCCTCAGTACGGCAACAATGCGGTTAACACCACACCACAAAGCCTTTTTTTTTTCCTTCCAGAAGTTATACAGAGCACGACTACGTGACGAAGTATGCTCCCAATTGCTTCTGCTGCAGGGACGGCCAGCCTTTGGATCAAATCGTCCAGCTTATTTCACGTTGGCCGTCCCTGCACAGATGCGATTCAATTGAAAGCGTACAGTACAAGGGTGAACACACAGTTGCTGTATTTTTCCACTCATGTTACATACTCTTGAAGTTGCCTGTGAGCGCCACACCAAGAGATTTGACGTTGTAATTGCTGACATGCGATCCTCTGGTATCCCATCCCCTGCCTTCAAAGATGGTTCCATTTCCACCGATCACAAAGCTGCAAAGTCCCACGCTTTGCAGTATGCAATACTACACAGGTTCCAACCATTACGTGTTGTTTGGTATTGTGAATATGTTATGCACTTATCAACAGAGGTTTTTTTTTTAAAAAAAGATGATATATGAAATTGACTTTCAGTGCATTATTACAAGATGGTTGAATATGACTACACAAAGTTATTAAGTCCCCATGAATAAGATGGCAGAATAGAACCATACTTGTATCCGATGTCGCACCATCTCTTGGTCCTCATGTGGTACCGCTGAATATCCTGTATCTTTTGATGGCAGGTGTCATTGGAGTAGCAGTTCTTTCCATTCGTGTGATGGATCACCACGAACTCCCACGGCAGCAGTCTGGCAGGCTTGCCGACAGGGTTGGATGCATTCCAGTCATCACGAGGAACAACTGGTGGACACTCTGAAGGCGAACAAGAAGTTTAATTGGAGGTAAATGTTGAAATCCGACATCAACGAGGATTTTTTTTTCTGACTTAAGCCGCGTTTACATACGAGCAATTTATCAGCGATGTTGCTAAAGTAACAATAGTGATAACTACATTTTTGCCCTAAATAATATTGGTCTCATTGCCCAGCGATGTGCAACGTCGCTGATAAATCGCCGGAATATAAACGCAGCTTATGTTTGAGACAGACACAATTTTTTACTTTAAAAGTCCGCATTTGGCAACTTTATAGTTCTCAAGCAGCTGTTAAACGAGGTTAGGAAATAAGAGAGTAATTATCATTCACATGTACACATTTATTTTCAGATAAATATTACAAGACTAGAAATGCACCCTGATCATGATTACTCAGAGAGTTGTCTCGGCATAGTTTCGTCGACTGGTTGGATCACCCAAGGTAAGGACTACTCTTGACCTGATACGACATTTTAAAAGTCTGTGCTCTGGCAACGGCTGACCAATAGCATCTCGAGGTGATCTGGCGCCACGCTTTGACCTTCAGACTGCAGCACATTTTGGTAAGCCGGAAAGGAATGTTCTACGTCGCAAGCGACCACTGGTGCAAACACATATCTCGACAGAGCATCTGGCTTCACTTCTTGCAGTGCTTCCGATGCATAGTCACTCTGACCGTTCAGAACCCGACTGATCCCCTGCAGCGTTTCTAACCCTGGGTTGCTGCTCACTAAACTGGAGAACATTTCCATGACTTTACCACCAGTTGATTCGGGTGCATTGCTGATGGCCGTTTTGATAGATTCAAGAGTCACCATTGCTTCACTGAGGGTGAGTCCTGCGCCTTTCATTTTAGACTTTGCGGTTGACAAAACGGAAAAGTGATCCTTGATGTACGCTAAGTTTTCTAGTATGGAGCTGCTTACAAAGGCTTCTTTCACTTTGGTCACACACGCCGTATCACTTGTTAATGAGTCGACAACCTTCAAAAGAAACAATTCAGAGGTATTAATTATTTCTGCAAAGTTACCGCATTTACATGATATCTACCGCTCTGATTGCCGTAAAATTCTTCTCCATGAAAAGTGCAGCATCAATCCATGATTTATCCGGCGCTGGTGGCAGCGGCAAGTCCTCATTGGCCTCCCTATATTTCTGTATCCGAACAGGTGACCCTGCAAACGCAAGGTGGGCCGCCTCCAACAGTTGGTCAACTTGTGTGAACTCTTCCTTCACGCACTCAATCAGTCCCTCCAGCATCGTAAACAAACATGTGCAGTGGGTGACATTTGGGTAGAAGATCTGAAGGGAAGTCGCAGCTTCAAGCATGTAACTCGCTGAGTCGGTCAGGAGCAGCAGCAGACGAGATTCGTGCCCACCGTACGGCCAGAGAAGTTCTGTTGGAAGACATGCGTTAGGATAAAGTACGACACTGTTTACGGTATGGAACGTACTCAGCGAGTCGTTAATGAAGCGAGCGATTGTAATGTGCGTGGTTTTTCTCATCACTCTGACACCGATCAGATGCGGCGTTGATGGTCCGTCAGCTTCCATCTTTCCGACCACCATGTTGGCTATACATCTGCATCCAACCTGGTCGACGGTCACGCCAACGGAAGCCCAAATGTACGAATCACCCAGGCTGTCCCGTACCAACTCGATCGCCTTCGGATGAAAGAAATCATGTGAATGTCCGTATTTCAATGTGAACGTTAGGACCGTACCATTTCGTAGCATCTGGGTACGTAATTTTGCACCAGTGTGACCTGATCCGGTATGGTTCTCTGCATGTATTTCTCCAGGAAGCTTCTAAACGTCTGGTTGTCCAGTACGCTCCATGGCGTACCTGAGGCGGACAGAACGTAGGCCAGCTCCCCTTCAAAGCTGTCTTCCGGATCGCTCTGGCTGCACGTCGGCTTGGTCTCAACCATACACATTTGGTTGCTAAACGTGTTCTGCAAGTTCCTCTGGTGCATACCGGTCATATTGTGCTGGACCAGCTGGAATTTCCGTTCGCATGGAATCTGCCGGATGAAACCATGTTAATGAACATGTGAAACGACAGCGTACAGTTGAGGGCGTACCAGTTTGCAGCAAGGGCTGCAGTAGACGGTGACTCCGTCCGTGGTGTAGCTCGGATACTGCGAGACCCACTGGTGCAACAGTTGGCGAAGGGGTGTCCGCACCTTGGGCATTATCCCGGCAAACCCAAACTCTCTCTCTCTCTACTCCTCTTTATATTCCTATGCCCCTGAAGAGCAATTTTCTCTTTAAAAAAGATTTCTTCATCCGCAGTCCGCACTGCACATGACAGCGCTCCAGTACTGAGTGCTGCATTACGCTTAATTATTTTTATACCAAAATGTACTACATGCTGTACTGAACCTTCTGCCCTACATACCTTGCCTACAACCTACACGTAATTGCACAGTAAATAATTATTGAGGAAAAAAAATATATTCATGCAGCAAAAGGCGTCCATGTTGCTCCTGAGGGGGTGCCAACAGCACGGTTGGCAATCCTGATTACAAGCGCGAAGTTTCAAAATAATTTAATTGCAAATTCACGAATATTTTGCTACGGGCTATAGACCTTCCTATTAAGCAGTCGATAGACTTACCGACAGCAGCCATGATCGGCGCAGGTGCCAGGATCGCCAACAAAAGGCAGCTCATCCAATAATAAGCCATGGCTGCAAATCAATATTATCAAGAGGGCTCATGAAACACACATAAATTCACACATGCTACACACTCTACTGTTCCAACATTTTTGGTGGCAAAATTGTATGTGACACCCTGTACTCTTCTGACATTATCGTGCACTTTCTGTGACACCCTGTACTTTTTTCCAACATTTCTGTGACACCCTGTACTTTATACCAACATTTTTGTGACACCCTGTCCAACTACAGGGTGTGTGACATAAGGTGGCCAGTTGTGTACTATAACGCACAAAAAGATTGTCGCACTGTGCGTATCACATATAACTATACATGGATATAGTGTGCGACAATCTTTTTGCTTGTCATTGCACTTATATGGGCTCAGCTTGTAGTGCCAACACCTGTTTTTGTTTACACACGTGACTACGTGTATAACAATGAACTTGCCTGGCTGTGTTGCCAAGTGTCCACCACACTCTAAATTGGACGGTCAGGCCACAGAGGACCTGCTGGGTTGGATGGACAACTATCACCTGGGACTAGTACAGGTCTATAAGGTAGGGGGTATGGAGGAGGTTGGGGGGGGGGTAAAAGAGGGTTTTGTGGATCGATAAATACCCCCGACGTGCAATCCCAGTATCCCCACGCCCTTTTCCTGGGACTATAACAGCGACGATTCTAGTCCATAGCTCTAGGAGGGCATGTAATAATAGACTTGTGGATGAGTCAGAGAGCCAACAACTTGGCAGTTTATGTATATTTTGTTTGGCAACATTGCAAGAAAGGGTTATATTTATGATATACGCCAACCCTGGGGGTTAACCACTCCACTTTTATAGCAAGTAATCGCAGTAATATTATACAGGGTGTAAATCCTAAGCGTGTCACCAGAAAAGGTGGTGGTAGAGGGCGCAGGTGTGAGCATTTTTGCATAAGGAACTAGGGGTCGGAAACGCACCCTCACCGAGTTACGCCCCTTTCAAGTTTGCGGCAGGCAGTGTGCACGCGGCGGAGTGACTCGGTGAGGGTGCGTTTCCGACCCCTAGTTCCTTATGCAAAAATGCTCACACCTGCGCCCTCTACCACCATCTTTTCTGGTGACACGCACGCTTAGGATTTACATCCTGTATTGCTCTTACGGTACTTACACGTTGTGCCCATTGCCGAAGGCTGGGCACGTCTCGTTTCCATGCCGGGACAAGCGAAGTTACGTTTCCAAGTCGGGAATATAATTGTGTTCATGATTACACATGATTACGCGAATAATTATGATTACACGAATATGATTACTCACGATTACGCAAATTTCGATTACAATATTACAGGAGTGATTGTTCATGATTACGCGAATGATTATCCTGATTACACGAATGATTATCCTGATTACATGATCAATTACTCCTAATTACACGATTGATTACACCTGATTACATGATTGATTACTCATGATTACACGTATGGTTATTACTGATGATTACGCAAATATTTTTGATATCAATAATTACTCATCATCACACGGTTGAATACTCATGATTACATGACCGATTTCACATTATTGTTCATGATTACTCATGATTACTTATATGATTACTCATGATTACGCGAATATTTGTGTAATCATTGTAATCAAAAATTTAATGGTTACTCATGATTGCACAAACGATTTCACCTGCTTATTTATGATTACTCATGATTACACATTACGCGAATAATTTCGATTATACAAATGATTACACATGATTACTCACGATTACGCCAAATTTGATTACATTAACACGAATGATATTACTCTTGATTACACATGATTACTCACGATTACGTAAATTCAGATTACTCTTGATTACATGAATGATTACTCATGATTACACAACCGATTTCACATTATTGTTCATGATTACCGTATTTTGATTACAATGATTACACGAATGATTACTCTTGATTACACGGATGATTTTGATTACTTGAAAATATGGGAGTGGTTAGCGCAGAGTGGCGTATTCATCAGCGTATAATTCATGGTCATCAGGGATTCCTGGCGAAGTGTGGCCAGGTCTTGATGATGTTCTGCAGGGCCGTGCCTGGACACACCGTGGCTGACACCTGGCGGTGACCCACCAACTTGTAGTCGCTCGCAATCTTCGCGTTGTCCAGTCCGCACTGGATCAGACGTCGAGCCGAATCCAGCTGGACCTCAGGTGGACTTGTGTCTGCAAAAGATTGAGTCAAAAGATGACTTAAATCCGGATTTGTACAAGAAATCACTCCGTTTACCTGTGAACGTCCCCAGCAGGACAATCCCTACTCCGTTCCGGTTGTACCCCCGCGCATGCGCACCTTCCCGTTCCCATCCACGTCCTTCAAACACTGTCCCGTCTCCGCCAATCAGGAAGCTACAAGTGTTTCATTAGGTACCAATCAGCTGGTACTATAACACGCAAAAAGATTGTCACACCGTAGTGCGACAATCTTTTTGGGCCGCATAGTACTTACTGGTATCCGATGTCTCCCCAGTCGTTGGTGTCGATGTGGTGGTTCTGTATGCTCTTGACCCTCGTGCTGCAGGCCTCCTGGGAGAAGCAGGATGGTGTGGCCGAGTGGTGGATGACCACATACTCCACCGGAAGTGGTCTGGTTGTGGTCCATGTGGTGGCTCGGGCGTTCCACTGGGACCGGGACAGGATGGTGGGACACGTTGTGGCCTCTGGAAATTACATCCTTACAAGTGAACCCAAAACTGTCGACGTAGTACCATATCCCTCACACAGATGGCGCATCCTGCTACCCGGACAGAGGCACTGACATTGCCATTCATATATCATCATACCCTCTACCTGTAGACGAGAGCCTCGAGTCAGAGAGTCGCCAACATCTGACTTCACGATCGTCTCTGATTGGCCTATGGGGTGTCTATGGAGGTCGCCATCTTGCGTTATTGATATGTAAAGAGTGGCCGGCTCTGACGTCACGGTCGATTTCCGATTGGATGCAGCCAGAGGGCTGTACTACTCCAGCCAATCGGATTCGACAATGACGTCAGAACCGGTCACTATTTCCATAGGTGGCGGCCTCCACATAGGACACGTAAACAGTCACAAATTACTCCGGCCAATCAGAGACGATCGTGACGTCAGAGGTTGGCGACTCTCTGACTCGAGGATCCACTTCCGGACTACTGAGAGTGTCGAACGTTGGCCCATCTCCGAAAATTAATTAGCTAATTGCAGGTGCTTAAAGTTGCAAATTAACAGTTATTAACCGTTGCTATTCACGCTAAAAATAAACAAAAAGTAAAAAAACGACCGCCCAACGTGGGGCTCGAACCCACGACCCTGAGATTAAGAGTCTCATATCATGCTCTACCGACTGAGCTAGCCTGGGTTCCTATCGCTGTACCCAACACTTGCTCTGATCTATTCGATAATAAAATGTTTCTATTTGAGTTGGCTATCCTATATGTGTAAGCAGGTTGTGGGTTGTACTACCTACTTAAAATTGTACAGTACACTGGGGTTAATATTGATGCATCGCGTGACCTGGTGGTCACTTGAATTAAATATGACCTGCTCACCTGGCTGGCCACACCTTCATCAAATATTAATGTGAACAGGTAGGCCTCTGCACGCAAACGTATTGCCAATCAAATTCGCGAAATGTTTGACGAAAAAAAAAGAGAGCGCCCAACGTGGGGCTCGAACCCACGACCCTGAGATTAAGAGTCTCATGCTCTACCGACTGAGCTAGCCGGGCTGCTTATAGGAACAAGTGCCCACAACACAACTGACATGTTTTTAACATCGAGTGTGTACAGAGAAGCTATCATATAATACTACCAGAGGACACGGATATTAGATAGCACTATCATAGTTACGTGACTCAACTCCTGGAAGTTGGGATTATCTACGATGTCATAGCTAAATATATTGGGTCTTTCATATTATCAACATTTGTCGCTAATATTTTGATAACGACAAAAAAGAATATTATTATGAATAAACCAATAATGCAGTCAAAACTAATATTAAATACTGATATCAACACTAATATGAAAGACTGCTAATATTAACACTAATATTTAACTGATATTAACACTAATGTTAAACTAATATTAACACTAATATTTAACTGATATTATAACTTATTATATAAACTAATATTAGCATAAAACTGAAACATAACACTGTATTAATTTATGAACTTAAATTTAATATTAATATTAAAATAACCTAAATTATGTAATACTAATATTAATACATAATGCCAATATTAATGTTCGAATATAAAGTAATATATATTAATATAAAATTAAAGCAACGCTAAAATTAATAATGTAAGCTAATGTTTAATAGTAACATTTAATGTGAACTAATATTTAATACTAACATTTAATGTGAACTAATATTTAATACTAACATTAATGTAAACTAATCTTTAATACTGTACTAATATTTAATGTAAACTAATATGAATACAAAATTAAAACATAACGGTAATATTAATATATGAACTAATATTTAATAGTCATATTTCATATAAAAACTAATATTTGTGAACTATCGAACTTTGACCCGATTGGAAATATCGATATTGCTTTGATGCGGTGGTCAACATAAGGATGCTTTCACTTGACCTAATAATATTCAAATGGGACACCCTGTATACCCTGGGAGGTAGTGACCAATCAGAATCCGTTTTTTAAAGAATAAAACGACTAAAATTTATTGGACAAATCTTTTTGTACAGCTATACTTATTCCCACAACCTGCGAGTAATAACCTGAGGTCACTGGTACATGAATGAGTCGAAGGACTGACCCAGAGGAGAGGTCGGAGGGGTCGGGGCGAATCGGGCCACTTGCTCCTCCAGGTGGTCAATCCTCTGGGTCAACTGGTCATCCTCCATGGCGGCGACACGCCTCTCGAGGGCGTCCTTCTCCTCTCGGGTGGTGGTCAGCTGACCTCGCAGGTCATCCAGGGTCTGCTCCAGAGTCTGTTTGTCCCCCTGGAGAGTCCTGACCTCATCCCGGACGAAGTTCAGGTTGTCCTCCAGGGCCGCCTTCTCCTCCTGGAGTGACCCGACCTTTTCCTTCAGGGTGGTCAGCTCCTCCTTCAGCAGTATGGTCTCGTCCTCCTGTCGACCCCGGTCGTGGTCAAGCCTCCCGACCTCCTCAATCAGCAAGTCTCGATGGGCCTTGAGGTCATCCACCGCCCTCTGCAAGTGCGTGACCTCCTCCTGCAGGTGACCCACCTCCTGACCTTTGACCTGGCACGTCTGGTTCAGCTGGAAGAACTCGGCCTCGATCTCATCCCTCTGCTTCTTAATCTTCTTCCCTAAGGAGCTGCCAAGTGCGCGGCTCTTGGCCTTGAGGTCACGCACGACCTGAGATGACCCCAACGGGACAGGGATCAGCTCCAACCTGACCTTCTCACGCGTCTCTTCCTGCAGGAGCTGGGACAACGGAAGACCCGCGTTGCTTGGAGCCCAAAGAAGACACTGCAGGTCAGAGTTCAACGCGCTGGACGCAGCGTCGTAGCTACGCCGACGCGATTTGGCCGCGTCACACGCTGTAAATCGTCACACTATTTTTTCCAGCATTGTCACAATGTCAAGGTGGTGCAGGTGCGCAACAATTATTACGTAGTACCAAGTGCTCAAGGTCATACAGAGAAAGTGTTGGGACAGGCTGAGAGCTCTCTAAATATTTGCAATAATCAATTTTAACCATAATATTAGCTACAACCACAACAGGATAAGACATCTAAATATTGGATATAGCTATAGCCACAATAATAGCTGCAACAATGGCCATAATATTAGCTACATTTTCAGCAATTAGCCACATCAGTTACAGTTACAGTATTAGCTATAACCACAACATGATAAATAGTTCTAAATATTGGCTATAGCCATAGCCACAATATTAGCTGCAACAATGGCCACAATATTAGCTACANTTAGCTATAACCATAACAGAAGAGGACAGCTCTAAATTTGCCACAACCATAGCTACATTAGCTATTAATATAGAGAGCTATAATAACAGGATAAAGGACAGTTATTTCCTCTAATCATGATTGTATTAGCTATAACCATAACCATACTATTAGCTATAACCATAACCGTAATATTAGCTATCACCACCAGATGATAAAGAACAGTTCTAAACATTTGCCATAACCATATAACCATATTTTCAATACCGGTAAACATAATCATGATGTTATTACCTATAACCATATTATATATTACCATATTAGCTATAACCATAACCACCATATTAGCTACAAGCATAAGAGGAGAGAGGATACTTAATATCACCATAACAATAACCACAATATTAGTTGTAACATAACAGGACAAAGGAGAGCTCTAAAAATTTTCCATAACCATAACCATACGTTCAATAACCATAACCGTGATGTTATTAGCTACAACCATAACCATAATATTAGCTACAGCCATAAGCATAATATTAGCTACAGTCATAACCGTAATATTAGCTATAACCATAACAGGACAAAGGACGGAGCCTCTTAATATAAACCACATAACCATATTTGCAATAACCATAACTACAATATTGGCTATAACCATAATATTTGCAATATTAGCTACATTGCCAACAATGAACTAACTACGTGATTAGTAGAGTTCAACAGTGGTCACTTACCTAGAATGACCGTAGTAGCCAACAGCACGGCCCAGATGAGTTTCTTCATGGTGCTATTATACCTTGGTGACGAATTATTGATTGTTTCTACCAGCAACCTGTTGCTGGAGCAGTAATAACGTCTGGTGTCTGGACGTGTACTGGCAGCAATCACGACACAATGCGGTTT